>CAWUFQ010000499.1:0-98000 GCA_963921405.1 Cepaea hortensis | reverse complement strand
CACATAGGGCAGAGACACATGTCATACACACAGGGCAGAGATACATGTCATACACAGGGCAAACCCACATGACATACACACAGGGCAGAGACACATGTCATACACACAGGGCAAACCTACATGTCATACACACAGTTTAGAGACACATGTCATACACACAGGGTAGAGACACATGTCATACGCACAGGGCAAACCCACATGTCATTAACAGGACAGAGACACATGTCATACACAGGGCAGAGACACATGTCATACACAGGGCAGACCCACATGTCATACACAGGGCAGACCCACATGTCATACACAGGGCAGGGACACATGTCATACACACAGGGCAGAGACACATGTCATACACACAGGACAGACCCTCATGTCATACACACAGGACAGACACACATGTCATACACACAGGGCAGACACACATGCCAGACACACATGTCATACACACAGGGCAGACACACATGTCATACACACAGGGCAGACACACAGGTCATACACACAGGGCAGACACACATGCCATACACACAGGGCAGACACACATGCCATACACACAGGGCAGACACACATGCCATACACACATGCCATACACACAGGGCAGACACACATGCCATACACACAGGGCAGACACACATGTCATACACACAGGGCAGACACATGTCATACACACAGGGCAGACACACATGTCATACACACAGGGCAGACACACATGCCATACACACAGGGCAGACACACATGTCATACACACAGGGCAGACACACATGTCATACACACAGGGCAGACACATAGGTCATACACACAGGGCAGACACACATGCCATACACACAGGGCAGACACACATGCCATACACACAGGGCAGACACACATGCCATACACACAGGGCAGAAACACATGCCATACACACAGGGCAGACACACATGCCATACACACAGGGCAGACACACATGTCATACACACAGGGCAGACACATGTCATACACACAGGGCAGACACACATGTCATACACACAGGGCAGACACACATGCCATACACACAGGGCAGACACACATGTCATACACACAGGGCAGACACACATGTCATACACACAGGGCAGACACACATGTCATACACACAGGGCAGACACACAGGGCAGACACACAGGGCAGACACACAGGGCAGACACACATGCCATACACACAGGGCAGACACACATGCCATACACACAGGGCAGACACACATGCCATACACACAGGGCAGACACACATGCCATACACACAGGGCAGACACACATGCTATCCACACAGGGCAGACACACATGCCATACACACAGGGCAGTCACACATGCCATACACACAGGGCAGACACACATGTCATACACACAGGGCAGACACACATGCCATACACACAGGGCAGACACACATGCCATACACACAGGGCAGACACACAGGGCAGACACACATGCCATACACACAGGGCAGACACACATGCCATACACACAGGGCAGACACACATGCCATACACACAGGGCAGACACACATGCCATACACACAGGGCAGACACACATGCTATCCACACAGGGCAGACACACATGCCATACACACAGGGCAGTCACACATGCCATACACACAGGGCAGTCACACATGTCATACACACAGGGCAGACACACATGCCATACACACAGGGCAGACACACATGCCATACACACAGGGCAGACACACATGCCATGTTGTTTGTCCATCAAGAATGATGACCATTCATCATGGCATTACATAGGCCATACACCATGGCATTACACACATGGCAAACCCACATGTCATACACGCAGGTCAAACCCACATGTCATACACACTGGGCAGAGACACATGTCATACACACTGGGCAGAGACACATGTCATACACACATGGCAGAGACACATGTCATACACACATGGCAGAGACACATGTCATACACAGGGCACACCATGTCATACACAGGGCACACCCACATGTCATTCACAGGGAAGACCCACTTGTGATACACAGGGCAGAGACATATGTCATACACACAGGGCAGAGACACATGTCATGCACACAGGGCAGAGACATATGTCATACACAGGGCAAACGCACATGTCATACACAGGGCAGAGACACATGTCATATACACAGGGCAGACACACATGTCATACACACAGGGCAAACCCACTTGTCATACATACAGGGCAGAGACACATGTCATACACACAGGGCAAACCTACATGTCATACACACAGTTTAGAGACACATGTCATACACACAGGGTAGAGACACATGTCATACGCACAGGGCAAACCCACATGTCATTAACAGGACAGAGACACATGTCATACACAGGGCACACCCACATGTCATATACACACATGGCAGAGACACATGTCATAAATAGGGCAAACCCACATGTCATACACACAGGGCAGAGACACATGTCATACACACAGGGCAAACCCACTTGTCATACACACAGGGCAAACCCACTTGTCATACACACAGGGCAGAGACACATGTCATACACATAGGGCAGAGACACATGTCATACACACAGGGCAGAGACACATGTCATACACAGGGCAAACCCACATGACATACACACAGGGCAGAGACACATGTCATACACACAGGGCAAACCTACATGTCATACACACAGTTTAGAGACACATGTCATACACACAGGGTAGAGACACATGTCATACGCACAGGGCAAACCCACATGTCATTAACAGGACAGAGACACATGTCATACACAGGGCAGAGACACATGTCATACACAGGGCAGACCCACATGTCATACACAGGGCAGACCCACATGTCATACACAGGGCAGGGACACATGTCATACACACAGGGCAGAGACACATGTCATACACACAGGACAGACCCTCATGTCATACACACAGGACAGACACACATGTCATACACACAGGGCAGACACACATGCCAGACACACATGTCATACACACAGGGCAGACACACATGTCATACACACAGGGCAGACACACAGGTCATACACACAGGGCAGACACACATGCCATACACACAGGGCAGACACACATGCCATACACACAGGGCAGACACACATGCCATACACACATGCCATACACACAGGGCAGACACACATGCCATACACACAGGGCAGACACACATGTCATACACACAGGGCAGACACATGTCATACACACAGGGCAGACACACATGTCATACACACAGGGCAGACACACATGCCATACACACAGGGCAGACACACATGTCATACACACAGGGCAGACACACATGTCATACACACAGGGCAGACACACAGGTCATACACACAGGGCAGACACACATGCCATACACACAGGGCAGACACACATGCCATACACACAGGGCAGACACACATGCCATACACACAGGGCAGAAACACATGCCATACACACAGGGCAGACACACATGCCATACACACAGGGCAGACACACATGTCATACACACAGGGCAGACACATGTCATACACACAGGGCAGACACACATGTCATACACACAGGGCAGACACACATGCCATACACACAGGGCAGACACACATGTCATACACACAGGGCAGACACACATGTCATACACACAGGGCAGACACACATGTCATACACACAGGGCAGACACACAGGTCATACACACAGGGCAGACACACAGGGCAGACACACATGCCATACACACAGGGCAGACACACATGCCATACACACAGGGCAGACACACATGCCATACACACAGGGCAGACACACATGCCATACACACAGGGCAGACACACATGCTATCCACACAGGGCAGACACACATGCCATACACACAGGGCAGTCACACATGCCATACACACAGGGCAGACACACATGTCATACACACAGGGCAGACACACATGCCATACACACAGGGCAGACACACATGCCATACACACAGGGCAGACACACAGGGCAGACACACATGCCATACACACAGGGCAGACACACATGCCATACACACAGGGCAGACACACATGCCATACACACAGGGCAGACACACATGCCATACACACAGGGCAGACACACATGCTATCCACACAGGGCAGACACACATGCCATACACACAGGGCAGTCACACATGCCATACACACAGGGCAGACACACATGTCATACACACAGGGCAGACACACATGCCATACACACAGGGCAGACACACATGCCATACACACAGGGCAGACACACATGCCATGTTGTTTGTCCATCAAGAATGATGACCATTCATCATGGCATTACATAGGCCATACACCATGGCATTACACACATGGCAAACCCACATGTCATACACGCAGGTCAAACCCACATGTCATACACACTGGGCAGAGACACATGTCATACACACTGGGCAGAGACACATGTCATACACACATGGCAGAGACACATGTCATACACACATGGCAGAGACACATGTCATACACAGGGCACACCATGTCATACACAGGGCACACCCACATGTCATTCACAGGGAAGACCCACTTGTGATACACAGGGCAGAGACATATGTCATACACACAGGGCAGAGACACATGTCATGCACACAGGGCAGAGACATATGTCATACACAGGGCAAACGCACATGTCATACACAGGGCAGAGACACATGTCATATACACAGGGCAGACACACATGTCATACACACAGGGCAGACACACATGTCATACACACAGGGCAAACCCACTTGTCATACACACAGGGCAGAGACACATGTCATACACATAGGGCAGAGACACATGTCATACACACTGGGCAGAGATACATGTCATACACAGGGCAAACCCACATGTCATACACACAGGGCAGACACACATGTCATACACACAGTTTAGAGACACATGTCATACACACAGGGTAGAGACACATGTCATACGCACAGGGCAAACCCACATGTCATTAACAGGACAGAGACACATGTCATACACAGGGCAGAGACACATGTCATACACAGGGCAGACCCACATGTCATACACAGGGCAGACCCACATGTCATACACAGGGCAGGGACACATGTCATACACACAGGGCAGAGACACATGTCATACACACAGGACAGACCCTCATGTCATACACACAGGGCAGACACACATGTCATACACACAGGGCAGACACACATGCCATACACACAGGGCAGACCCACATGTCATACACACAGGGCAGACACACATGTCATACACACAGGGCAGACACACAGGGCAGACACACATGTCATACACACAGGGCAGACACACAGGGCAGACACACATGCCATACACACAGGGCAGACACACATGCCATACACAAGGGCAGACACACAGGGCAGACACACATGCCATACACACAGGGCAGACACACAGGGCAGACACACATGTCATACACACAGGGCAGACACACATGTCATACACACAGGGCAGACACACATGTCATACACACAGGGCAGACACACACGTCATACACACAGGGCAGACACACATGTCATACATGCATGGACAGAGCCAGCGGCCAGGTTGCGAGAGATAACCCATATGGCAGGTGTATGAGAGTGGACTGACCTGGCTAGTGTCAGGGGATCTGAATTGAATGTGTGACTGTCTTCTGTTTCAGACACCAGGGAGCCCTGTCACAGATTGTTTCCCACGACACGTTGCTGGGAAGATGGCGCCTGTCACTGGATCTGTTTGGGTGGGTGTTCTGTTATGATGTTGGCGCAGAGCTAGGATCTGTAATAAGTGAACTCGATGGTTTCCCTGTCAAGGAAAGTCGATTCCGACGAGAGATGGAAAAACTAAGGAATTCACAACAGAGAGATCTGACGCTGGAGGTAATGTGAACTCTTTTAGTGGCCAAATGTTTCCGCCAGGGCGGACATGGCTAGTGTGAGCAGCCCTGTGTGCAATCATGTCTAATGTGAAATACTTCATCATACATCACCATCATTTCACAGGGAGACTGGCACTTGTGCTCTGTTCCCTTCTGCAGTCGCCAGCCAAGAGTTGCCAGATTGGTGGTACAGTGGCAGCCAAGAGTTGCCAGATAGGTGGCAGTCAAGAGTTGCCAGACTGGTGGTACAGTGGCAGCCAAGAGTTGCCAGATTGGTGGTACAGTGGCAGCCAAGAGTTGCCAGACTGGTGGTACAGTGGCAGCCAAGAGTTGCCAGGCTTGTGGTACAGTGGCAGCCAAGAGTTGCCAGATTGGTGGTACAGTGACAGCCAAGAGTTGCCAGATTGGTGGTACAGTGGCAGCCAAGAGTTGCCAGACTGGTGGTACAGTGGTGGCCAAGAGTTGCCAGATTGGTGGTACAGTGGCAGCCAAGAGTTGCCAGATTGGTGGTACAGTGGCGGCCAAGAATTGCCAGACTGGTGATACAGTGGCAGCCAAGAGTTGCCAGACTGGTGGGACAGTGGCAGCCAAGAGTTGCCAGATGGCAATACACACATGGCAAACCCACATGTCATACACGCAGGTCAAACCCACATGTCATACACACTGGGCAGAGACACATGTCATACACACTGGGCAGAGACACATGTCATACACACATGGCAGAGACACATGTCATACACACATGGCAGAGACACATGTCATACACAGGGCACACCATGTCATACACAGGGCACACCCACATGTCATACACAGGGAAGACCCACTTGTGATACACAGGGCAGAGACATATGTCATACACACAGGGCAGAGACACATGTCATACACACAGGGCAGAGACATATGTCATACACAGGGCAAACGCACATGTCATACACAGGGCAGAGACACATGTCATATACACAGGGCAGGCCCACATGTCATATACACAGGGCATACCCACATGTCATACACAGGGCAGAGAACATGTCATACACACAGGGCAAACCCACATGTCATACACACAGGGCAAACCCACATGTCATACACAGGGCAGAGACACATGTCATACACATAGGGCAAACCCACATGTCATACACATAGGGCAAACCCACATGTCATACACACAGTTTAGAGACACATGTCATATGCACAGGGTAGAGACACATGTCATACGCACAGGGCAAACCCACATGTCATTAACAGGACAGAGACACATGTCATACACAGGGCAGAGACACATGTCATACACAGGGCAGGGACACATGTCATACACACAGGGCAGAGACACATGTCATACACACAGGACAGACCCTCATGTCATACACACAGGGCAGACACACATGTCATACACACAGGGCAGACACACATGCCATACACACAGGGCAGACCCACATGTCATACACACAGGGCAGACACACATGTCATACACACAGGGCAGACACACATGTCATACACACAGGGCAGACACACAGGGCAGACACACATGTCATACACACAGGGCAGACACACAGAGCAGACACACATGCCATACACACAGGGCAGACACACATGCCATACACAAGGGCAGACACACATGCCATACACACAGGGCAGACACACATGTCATACACACAGGGCAGACACACATGTCATACACACAGGGCAGACACACATGTCATACACACAGGGCAGACACACATGTCATACACACAGGGCAGACACACATGTCATACACACAGGGCAGACACACATGTCATACACACAGGGCAGACACACATGTCATACATGCATGGACAGAGCCAGCGGCCAGGTTGCGAGAGATAACCCATATGGCAGGTGTATGAGAGTGGACTGACCTGGCTAGTGTCAGGGGATCTGAATTGAATGTGTGACTGTCTTCTGTTTCAGACACCAGGGAGCCCTGTCACAGATTGTTTCCCACGACACGTTGCTGGGAAGATGGCGCCTGTCACTGGATCTGTTTGGGTGGGTGTTCTGTGATGATGTTGGCGCAGAGCTAGGATCTGTAATAAGTGAACTCGATGGTTTCCCTGTCAAGGAAAGTCGATTCCGACGAGAGATGGAAAAACTAAGGAATTCACAACAGAGAGATCTGACGCTGGAGGTAATGTGAACTCTTTTAGTGGCCAAATGTTTCCGCCAGGGCGGACATGGCTAGTGTGAGCAGCCCTGTGTGCAATCATGTCTAATGTGAAATACTTCATCATACATCACCATCATTTCACAGGGAGACTGGCACTTGTGCTCTGTTCCCTTCTGCAGTCGCCAGCCAAGAGTTGCCAGATTGGTGGTACAGTGGCAGCCAAGAGTTGCCAGATAGGTGGCAGTCAAGAGTTGCCAGACTGGTGGTACAGTGGCAGCCAAGAGTTGCCAGATTGGTGGTACAGTGGCAGCCAAGAGTTGCCAGACTGGTGGTACAGTGGCAGCCAAGAGTTGCCAGGCTTGTGGTACAGTGGCAGCCAAGAGTTGCCAGATTGGTGGTACAGTGACAGCCAAGAGTTGCCAGATTGGTGGTACAGTGGCAGCCAAGAGTTGCCAGACTGGTGGTACAGTGGTGGCCAAGAGTTGCCAGATTGGTGGTACAGTGGCAGCCAAGAGTTGCCAGATTGGTGGTACAGTGGCGGCCAAGAATTGCCAGACTGGTGATACAGTGGCAGCCAAGAGTTGCCAGACTGGTGGGACAGTGGCAGCCAAGAGTTGCCAGATGGCATTACACACATGGCAAACCCACATGTCATACACGCAGGTCAAACCCACATGTCATACACACTGGGCAGAGACACATGTCATACACACTGGGCAGAGACACATGTCATACACACATGGCAGAGACACATGTCATACACACATGGCAGAGACACATGTCATACACAGGGCACACCATGTCATACACAGGGCACACCCACATGTCATACACAGGGAAGACCCACTTGTGATACACAGGGCAGAGACATATGTCATACACACAGGGCAGAGACACATGTCATACACACAGGGCAGAGACATATGTCATACACAGGGCAAACGCACATGTCATACACAGGGCAGAGACACATGTCATATACACAGGGCATACCCACATGTCATACACAGGGCAGAGAACATGTCATACACACAGGGCAAACCCACATGTCATACACACAGGGCAAACCCACATGTCATACACACAGGGCAAACCCACATGTCATACACACAGGGCAAACCCACATGTCATACACAGGGCAGAGACACATGTCATACACATAGGGCAAACCCACATGTCATACACATAGGGCAAACCCACATGTCATACACATAGGGCAGAGACACATGTTATACACACAGGGCAAACCCACATGTCATACACACAGGGCAGAGACACATGTCATACACACAGGGCAGAGACACATGTCATACACACAGGGCAGAGACACATGTCATACACACAGGGCAGAGACACATGTCATACACACAGGGCAGATACACATGTCATACACACAGGGTAGACCCACATGTCATACACAGGGCAGATACACATTTCATACACAGGGTAGACCCACATGTCATACACAGGGCAAACCCACATGTCATACACTGGGCACACCCACATGTCATACACTGGGCACACCCACATGTCATACACTGGGCACACCCACATGTCATACACACAGGGCAGATACACATGTCATACACTGGGCACACCCACATGTCATATACACACAGGGCAGAGACATGTCATACACTGGGCACACCCACATGTCATACACTGGGCACACCCAAATGTCATACACACAGGGCAGAGACACATGTCATACACTGGGCAGATACACATGTCATACACTGGGCACACCCACATGTCATATACACACAGGCCAGAGACACATGTCATACACAGGGCAGAGACACATGTCATAAATAGGGCAAACCCACATGTCATAAATAGGGCAAACCCACATGTCATACACACAGGGCAGAGACACATGTCATACACTGGGCAGATACACATGTCATACACTGGGCACACCCACATGTCATATACACACATGGCAGAGACACATGTCATACACAGGGCAGAGACACATGTCATACACACAGGGCAGAGACACATGTCATACACACAGGGCAGAGACACATGTCATACACACAGGGCAAACCCACTTGTCATACACACAGGGCAAACCCACTTGTCATACACACAGGGCAGAGACACATGTCATACACATAGGGCAGAGACACATGTCATACACACAGGGCAGAGACACATGTCATACACAGGGCAAACCCACATGACATACACACAGGGCAGAGACACATGTCATACACACAGGGCAAACCTACATGTCATACACACAGTTTAGAGACACATGTCATACACACAGGGTAGAGACACATGTCATACGCACAGGGCAAACCCACATGTCATTAACAGGACAGAGACACATGTCATACACAGGGCAGAGACACATGTCATACACAGGGCAGACCCACATGTCATACACAGGGCAGACCCACATGTCATACACAGGGCAGGGACACATGTCATACACACAGGGCAGAGACACATGTCATACACACAGGGCAGACCCTCATGTCATACACACAGGGCAGACACACAGGGCAGACACACATGCCATACACACAGGGCAGACACACATGTCATACACACAGGGCAGACACACATGTCATACACACAGGGCAGACACACATGTCATACACACAGGGCAGACACACATGCCATACACACAGGGCAGACACACATGTCATACACACAGGGCAGACACACATGTCATACATGCATGGACAGAGCCAGCGGCCAGGTTGCGAGAGATAACCCATATGGCAGGTGTATGAGAGTGGACTGACCTGGCTAGTGTCAGGGGATCTGAATTGAATGTGTGACTGTCTTGTTTCAGACACCAGGGAGCCATGTCACAGATTGTTTCCCACGACACGTTGCTGGGAAGATGGCGCGTGTCACTGGATCTGTTTGGGTGGGTGTTCTGTGATGATGTTGGCGCAGAGCTAGGATCTGTAATAAGTGAACTCGATGGTTTCCCTGTCAAGGAAAGTCGATTCCGACGAGAGATGGAAAAACTAAGGAATTCACAACAGAGAGATCTGACGCTGGAGGTAATGTGAACTCTTTTAGTGGCCAAATGTTTCCGCCAGGGCGGACATGGCTAGTGTGAGCAGCCCTGTGTGCAATCATGTCTAATGTGAAATACTTCATCATACATCACCATCATTTCACAGGGAGACTGGCACTTGTGCTCTGTTCCCTTCTGCAGTCGCCAGCCAAGAGTTGCCAGATTGGTGGTACAGTGGCAGCCAAGAGTTGCCAGATAGGTGGCAGTCAAGAGTTGCCAGACTGGTGGTACAGTGGCAGCCAAGAGTTGCCAGATTGGTGGTACAGTGGCAGCCAAGAGTTGCCAGACTGGTGGTACAGTGGCAGCCAAGAGTTGCCAGGCTTGTGGTACAGTGGCAGCCAAGAGTTGCCAGATTGGTGGTACAGTGACAGCCAAGAGTTGCCAGATTGGTGGTACAGTTGCAGCCAAGAGTTGCCAGACTGGTGGTACAGTGGTGGCCAAGAGTTGCCAGATTGGTGGTACAGTGGCAGCCAAGAGTTGCCAGATTGGTGGTACAGTGGCGGCCAAGAATTGCCAGACTGGTGATACAGTGGCAGCCAAGAGTTGCCAGACTGGTGGTACAGTGGCAGCCAAGAGTTGCCAGACTGGTGGTACAGTGGCAGCCAAGAGTTGCCAGACTGGTGGTACAGTGGCAGCCAAGAGTTGCCAGGCTGGTGGTACAGTGGCAGCCAAGAGTTGCCAGGCTGGTGGTACAGTGGCAGCCAAGAGTTGCCAGATTGGTGGTACAGTGGCAGCCAAGAGTTGCCAGATGGCATTACACACATGGCAAACCCACATGTCATACACGCAGGTCAAACCCACATGTCATACACACTGGGCAGAGACACATGTCATACACACTGGGCAGAGACACATGTCATACACACATGGCAGAGACACATGTCATACACACATGGCAGAGACACATGTCATACACAGGGCACACCATGTCATACACAGGGCACACCCACATGTCATACACAGGGAAGACCCACTTGTGATACACAGGGCAGAGACATATGTCATACACACAGGGCAGAGACACATGTCATACACACAGGGCAGAGACATATGTCATACACATGGCAAACGCACATGTCATACACAGGGCAGAGACACATGTCATATACACAGGGGAGGCCCACATGTCATATACACAGGGCATACCCACATGTCATACCCACATGTCATACACAGGGCAGAGAACATGTCATACACACAGGGCAAACCCACATGTCACACACAGGGCAAACCCACATGTCATACACAGGGCAAACCCACATGTCATACACATAGGGCAAACCCACATGTCATACACACAGGGCAGAGACACATGTCATACACACAGGGCAGAGACACATGTCATACACGCATGGCAGAGACACATGTCATACACGCAGGGCAGAGACACATGTCATACACACAGGGCAGATACACATGTCATACACACAGGGTAGACCCACATGTCATACACAGGGCAGATACACATTTCATACACAGGGTAGACCCACATGTCATACACTGGGCAGATACACAAGTCATACACTGGTCACACCCACATGTCATACACTGGGCACACCCACATGTCATACACACAGGGCAGAGACACATGTCATACACAGGGCAGAGACACATGTCATACACACAGGGCAGAGACACATGTCATACACACAGGGCAGAGACACATGTCATACACATAGGGCAGAGACACATGTCATACACACTGGGCAGAGATACATGTCATACACAGGGCAAACCCACATGTCATACACACAGGGCAGACACACATGTCATACACACAGTTTAGAGACACATGTCATACACACAGGGTAGAGACACATGTCATACGCACAGGGCAAACCCACATGTCATTAACAGGACAGAGACACATGTCATACACAGGGCAGAGACACATGTCATACACAGGGCAGAGACACATGTCATACACAGGGCAGACCCACATGTTATACACAGGGCAGGGACACATGTCATACACACAGGGCAGAGACACATGTCATACACACAGGACAGACCCTCATGTCATACACACAGGGCAGACACACATGTCATACACACAGGGCAGACACACATGTCATACACACAGGGCAGACCCACATGTCATACACACAGGGCAGACACACATGTCATACACACAGGGCAGACACACATGTCATACACACAGGGCAGACACACAGGGCAGACACACATGTCATACACACAGGGCAGACACACAGGGCAGACACACATGCCATACACACAGGGCAGACACACATGCCATACACAAGGGCAGACACACAGGGCAGACACACATGCCATACACACAGGGCAGACACACATGTCATACACACAGGGCAGACACACATGTCATACACACAGGGCAGACACACATGTCATACACACAGGGCAGACCCACATGTCATACACACAGGGCAGACACACATGTCATACACACAGGGCAGACACACATGTCATACATGCATGGACAGAGCCAGCGGCCAGGTTGCGAGAGATAACCCATATGGCAGGTGTATGAGAGTGGACTGACCTGGCTAGTGTCAGGGGATCTGAATTGAATGTGTGACTGTCTTCTGTTTCAGACACCAGGGAGCCCTGTCACAGATTGTTTCCCACGACACGTTGCTGGGAAGATGGCGCCTGTCACTGGATCTGTTTGGGTGGGTGTTCTGTGATGATGTTGGCGCAGAGCTAGGATCTGTAATAAGTGAACTCGATGGTTTCCCTGTCAAGGAAAGTCGATTCCGACGAGAGATGGAAAAACTAAGGAATTCACGACAGAGAGATCTGACGCTGGAGGTAATGTGAACTCTTTTAGTGGCCAAATGTTTCCGCCAGGGCGGACATGGCTAGTGTGAGCAGCCCTGTGTGCAATCATGTCTAATGTGAAATACTTCATCATACATCACCATCATTTCACAGGGAGACTGGCACTTGTGCTCTGTTCCCTTCTGCAGTCGCCAGCCAAGAGTTGCCAGATTGGTGGTACAGTGGCAGCCAAGAGTTGCCAGATAGGTGGCAGTCAAGAGTTGCCAGACTGGTGGTACAGTGGCAGCCAAGAGTTGCCAGATTGGTGGTACAGTGGCAGCCAAGAGTTGCCAGACTGGTGGTACAGTGGCAGCCAAGAGTTGCCAGGCTTGTGGTACAGTGGCAGCCAAGAGTTGCCAGATTGGTGGTACAGTGACAGCCAAGAGTTGCCAGATTGGTGGTACAGTGGCAGCCAAGAGTTGCCAGACTGGTGGTACAGTGGTGGCCAAGAGTTGCCAGATTGGTGGTACAGTGGCAGCCAAGAGTTGCCAGATTGGTGGTACAGTGGCGGCCAAGAATTGCCAGACTGGTGATACAGTGGCAGCCAAGAGTTGCCAGACTGGTGGGACAGTGGCAGCCAAGAGTTGCCAGATGGCATTACACACATGGCAAACCCACATGTCATACACGCAGGTCAAACCCACATGTCATACACACTGGGCAGAGACACATGTCATACACACTGGGCAGAGACACATGTCATACACACATGGCAGAGACACATGTCATACACACATGGCAGAGACACATGTCATACACAGGGCACACCATGTCATACACAGGGCACACCCACATGTCATACACAGGGAAGACCCACTTGTGATACACAGGGCAGAGACATATGTCATACACACAGGGCAGAGACACATGTCATACACACAGGGCAGAGACATATGTCATACACAGGGCAAACACACATGTCATACACAGGGCAGAGACACATGTCATATACACAGGGCAGGCCCACATGTCATATACACAGGGCATACCCACATGTCATACACAGGGCAGAGAACATGTCATACACACAGGGCAAACCCACATGTCATACACACAGGGCAAACCCACATGTCATACACACAGGGCATACCCACATGTCATACACAGGGCAGAGACACATGTCATACACATAGGGCAAACCCACATGTCATACACATAGGGCAAACCCACATGTCATACACATAGGGCAGAGACACATGTTATACACACAGGGCAAACCCACATGTCATACACACAGGGCAGAGACACATGTCATACACACAGGGCAGAGACACATGTCATACACACAGGGCAGAGACACATGTCATACACACAGGGCAGAGACACATGTCATACACACAGGGCAGATACACATGTCATACACACAGGGTAGACCCACATGTCATACACAGGGCAGATACACATTTCATACACAGGGTAGACCCACATGTCATACACAGGGCACACCCACATGTCATACACTGGGCACACCCACATGTCATACACACAGGGCAGAGACACATGTCATACACTGGGCACACCCACATGTCATATACACACAGGGCAGAGACACATGTCATACACAGGGCAGAGACACATGTCATAAATAGGGCAAACCCACATGTCATAAATAGGGCAGAGACACATGTCATACACACAGGGCAAACCCACTTGTCATACACACAGGGCAAACCCACTTGTCATACACACAGGGCAGAGACACATGTCATACACATAGGGCAGAGGCACATGTCATACACACAGGGCAGAGACACATGTCATACACAGGGCAAACCCACATGTCATACACACAGGGCAGAGACACATGTCATACACACAGGGCAAACCCACATGTCATACACTGGGCACACCCACATGTCATACACTGGGCACACCCACATGTCATACACTGGGCACACCCACATGTCATACACACAGGGCAGAGACACATGTCATACACACAGGGCAGAGACACATGTCATACACTGGGCAGATACACATGTCATACACTGGGCACACCCACATGTCATATACACACATGGCAGAGACACATGTCATACACAGGGCAGAGACACATGTCATAAATAGGGCAAACCCACATGTCATACACAGGGCAGAGACACATGTCATACACACAGGGCAAACCCACTTGTCATACACACAGGGCAAACCCACTTGTCATACACACAGGGCAGAGACACATGTCATACACATAGGGCAGAGACACATGTCATACACACAGGGCAGAGACACATGTCATACACAGGGCAAACCCACATGACATACACACAGGGCAGAGACACATGTCATACACACTGGGCAAACCTACATGTCATACACACAGTTTAGAGACACATGTCATACACACAGGGTAGAGACACATGTCATACGCACAGGGCAAACCCACATGTCATTAACAGGACAGAGACACATGTCATACACAGGGCAGAGACACATGTCATACACAGGGCAAACCCACATGTCATACACTGGGCACACCCACATGTCATACACTGGGCACACCCACATGTCATACACTGGGCACACCCACATGTCATACACACAGGGCAGAGACACATGTCATACACTGGGCAGATACACATGTCATACACTGGGCACACCCACATGTCATATACACACAGTTCAGAGACACATGTCATACACAGGGCAGAGACACATGTCATAAATAGGGCAAACCCACATGTCATAAATAGGGCAAACCCACATGTCATACACACAGGGCAGAGACACATGTCATACACACAGGGCAAACCCACTTGTCATACACACAGGGCAAACCCACTTGTCATACACACAGGGCAGAGACACATGTCATACACATAGGGCAGAGACACATGTCATACACACAGGGCAGAGACACATGTCATACACAGGGCAAACCCACATGTCATACACACAGGGCAGAGACACATGTCATACACACAGGGCAAACCCACATGTCATACACTGGGCACACCCACATGTCATACACTGGGCACACCCACATGTCATACACAGGGCAGAGACACATGTCATACACACAGGGCAGAGACACATGTCATACACTGGGCAGATACACATGTCATACACTGGGCACACCCACATGTCATATACACACATGGCAGAGACACATGTCATACACAGGGCAGAGACACATGTCATAAATAGGGCAAACCCACATGTCATACACACAGGGCAGAGACACATGTCATACACACAGGGCAAACCCACTTGTCATACACACAGGGCAAACCCACTTGTCATACACACAGGGCAGAGACACATGTCATACACATAGGGCAGAGACACATGTCATACACACAGGGCAGAGACATGTCATACACAGGGCAAACCCACATGACATACACACAGGGCAGAGACACATGTCATACACACAGGGCAAACCTACATGTCATACACACAGTTTAGAGACACATGTCATACACACAGGGTAGAGACACATGTCATACGCACAGGGCAAACCCACATGTCATTAACAGGACAGAGACACATGTCATACACAGGGCAGAGACACATGTGATACACAGGGCAGACCCACATGTCATACACAGGGCAGACCCACATGTCATACACAGGGCAGGGACACATGTCATACACACAGGGCAGAGACACATGTCATACACACAGGACAGACCCTCATGTCATACACACAGGACAGACACACATGTCATACACACAGGGCAGACACACATGCCATACACACAGGGCAGACACACATGTCATACACACAGGGCAGACACACATGTCATACACACAGGGCAGACACACATGTCATACACACAGGGCAGACACACAGGTCATACACACAGGGCAGACACACATGCCATACACACAGGGCAGACACACATGCCATTCACACAGGGCAGACACACATGTCATACACACAGGGCAGACACATGTCATACACACAGGGCAGACACACATGTCATACACACAGGGCAGACACACATGCCATACACACAGGGCAGACACACATGTCATACACACAGGGCAGACACACATGTCATACACACAGGGCAGACACACATGTCATACACACAGGGCAGACACACAGGGCATACACACAGGGCAGACACACATGCCATACACACAGGGCAGACACACATGCCATACACACAGGGCAGACACACATGCCATACACACAGGGCAGACACACATGCCATACACACAGGGCAGACACACATGCTATACACACAGGGCAGACACACATGCCATACACACAGGGCAGACACACATGCCATGTTGTTTGTCCATCAAGAATGATGACCATTCATCATGGCATTACATAGGCCATACACAATGGCATTACACACATGGCAAACCCACATGTCATACACGCAGGTCAAACCCACATGTCATACACACTGGGCAGAGACACATGTCATACACACACGGCAGAGACACATGTCATACACACATGGCAGAGACACATGTCATACACAGGGCACACCATGTCATACACAGGGCACACCCACATGTCATACACAGGGAAGACCCACTTGTGATACACAGGGCAGAGACATATGTCATACACACAGGGCAGAGACACATGTCATGCACACAGGGCAGAGACATATGTCATACACAGGGCAAACGCACATGTCATACACAGGGCAGAGACACATGTCATATACACAGGGCAGACACACATGTCATACACACAGGGCAGACACACATGTCATACACACAGGGCAGACACACATGTCATACACACAGGGCAGACACACAGGACAGACACACATGCCATACACACAGGGCAGACACACATGCCATACACACAGGGCAGACACACATGTCATACACACAGGGCAGACACACATGTCATACACACAGGGCACACCATGTCATACACAGGGCACACCCACATGTCATACACAGGGAAGACCCACTTGTGATACACAGGGCAGAGACATATGTCATACACACAGGGCAGACACACATGTCATACACACAGGGCAGACACACATGCCATACACACAGGGCAGACACACATGTCATACACACGGCACACCATGTCATACACAGGGCACACCCACATGTCATACACAGGGAAGACCCACTTGTGATACACAGGGCAGAGACATATGTCATACACACAGGGCAGAGACACATGTCATACACACAGGGCAGAGACATATGTCATACACAGGGCAAACACACATGTCATACACAGGGCAGAGACACATGTCATATACACAGGGCAGGCCCACATGTCATATACACAGGGCATACCCACATGTCATACACAGGGCAGAGAACATGTCATACACACAGGGCAAACCCACATGTCATACACACAGGGCAAACCCACATGTCATACACACAGGGCATACCCACATGTCATACACAGGGCAGAGACACATGTCATACACATAGGGCAAACCCACATGTCATACACATAGGGCAAACCCACATGTCATACACATAGGGCAGAGACACATGTTATACACACAGGGCAAACCCACATGTCATACACACAGGGCAGAGACACATGTCATACACACAGGGCAGAGACACATGTCATACACACAGGGCAGAGACACATGTCATACACACAGGGCAGAGACACATGTCATACACACAGGGCAGATACACATGTCATACACACAGGGTAGACCCACATGTCATACACAGGGCAGATACACATTTCATACACAGGGTAGACCCACATGTCATACACAGGGCACACCCACATGTCATACACTGGGCACACCCACATGTCATACACACAGGGCAGAGACACATGTCATACACTGGGCACACCCACATGTCATATACACACAGGGCAGAGACACATGTCATACACAGGGCAGAGACACATGTCATAAATAGGGCAAACCCACATGTCATAAATAGGGCAGAGACACATGTCATACACACAGGGCAAACCCACTTGTCATACACACAGGGCAAACCCACTTGTCATACACACAGGGCAGAGACACATGTCATACACATAGGGCAGAGGCACATGTCATACACACAGGGCAGAGACACATGTCATACACAGGGCAAACCCACATGTCATACACACAGGGCAGAGACACATGTCATACACACAGGGCAAACCCACATGTCATACACTGGGCACACCCACATGTCATACACTGGGCACACCCACATGTCATACACTGGGCACACCCACATGTCATACACACAGGGCAGAGACACATGTCATACACACAGGGCAGAGACACATGTCATACACTGGGCAGATACACATGTCATACACTGGGCACACCCACATGTCATATACACACATGGCAGAGACACATGTCATACACAGGGCAGAGACACATGTCATAAATAGGGCAAACCCACATGTCATACACAGGGCAGAGACACATGTCATACACACAGGGCAAACCCACTTGTCATACACACAGGGCAAACCCACTTGTCATACACACAGGGCAGAGACACATGTCATACACATAGGGCAGAGACACATGTCATACACACAGGGCAGAGACACATGTCATACACAGGGCAAACCCACATGACATACACACAGGGCAGAGACACATGTCATACACACTGGGCAAACCTACATGTCATACACACAGTTTAGAGACACATGTCATACACACAGGGTAGAGACACATGTCATACGCACAGGGCAAACCCACATGTCATTAACAGGACAGAGACACATGTCATACACAGGGCAGAGACACATGTCATACACAGGGCAAACCCACATGTCATACACTGGGCACACCCACATGTCATACACTGGGCACACCCACATGTCATACACTGGGCACACCCACATGTCATACACACAGGGCAGAGACACATGTCATACACTGGGCAGATACACATGTCATACACTGGGCACACCCACATGTCATATACACACAGTTCAGAGACACATGTCATACACAGGGCAGAGACACATGTCATAAATAGGGCAAACCCACATGTCATAAATAGGGCAAACCCACATGTCATACACACAGGGCAGAGACACATGTCATACACACAGGGCAAACCCACTTGTCATACACACAGGGCAAACCCACTTGTCATACACACAGGGCAGAGACACATGTCATACACATAGGGCAGAGACACATGTCATACACACAGGGCAGAGACACATGTCATACACAGGGCAAACCCACATGTCATACACACAGGGCAGAGACACATGTCATACACACAGGGCAAACCCACATGTCATACACTGGGCACACCCACATGTCATACACTGGGCACACCCACATGTCATACACAGGGCAGAGACACATGTCATACACACAGGGCAGAGACACATGTCATACACTGGGCAGATACACATGTCATACACTGGGCACACCCACATGTCATATACACACATGGCAGAGACACATGTCATACACAGGGCAGAGACACATGTCATAAATAGGGCAAACCCACATGTCATACACACAGGGCAGAGACACATGTCATACACACAGGGCAAACCCACTTGTCATACACACAGGGCAAACCCACTTGTCATACACACAGGGCAGAGACACATGTCATACACATAGGGCAGAGACACATGTCATACACACAGGGCAGAGACATGTCATACACAGGGCAAACCCACATGACATACACACAGGGCAGAGACACATGTCATACACACAGGGCAAACCTACATGTCATACACACAGTTTAGAGACACATGTCATACACACAGGGTAGAGACACATGTCATACGCACAGGGCAAACCCACATGTCATTAACAGGACAGAGACACATGTCATACACAGGGCAGAGACACATGTGATACACAGGGCAGACCCACATGTCATACACAGGGCAGACCCACATGTCATACACAGGGCAGGGACACATGTCATACACACAGGGCAGAGACACATGTCATACACACAGGACAGACCCTCATGTCATACACACAGGACAGACACACATGTCATACACACAGGGCAGACACACATGCCATACACACAGGGCAGACACACATGTCATACACACAGGGCAGACACACATGTCATACACACAGGGCAGACACACATGTCATACACACAGGGCAGACACACAGGTCATACACACAGGGCAGACACACATGCCATACACACAGGGCAGACACACATGCCATTCACACAGGGCAGACACACATGTCATACACACAGGGCAGACACATGTCATACACACAGGGCAGACACACATGTCATACACACAGGGCAGACACACATGCCATACACACAGGGCAGACACACATGTCATACACACAGGGCAGACACACATGTCATACACACAGGGCAGACACACATGTCATACACACAGGGCAGACACACAGGGCATACACACAGGGCAGACACACATGCCATACACACAGGGCAGACACACATGCCATACACACAGGGCAGACACACATGCCATACACACAGGGCAGACACACATGCCATACACACAGGGCAGACACACATGCTATACACACAGGGCAGACACACATGCCATACACACAGGGCAGTCACACATGCCATACACACAGGGCAGACACACATGTCATACACACAGGGCAGACACACATGTCATACACACAGGGCAGACACACATGCCATACACACAGGGCAGACACACATGCCATACACACAGGGCAGACACACATGCCATGTTGTTTGTCCATCAAGAATGATGACCATTCATCATGGCATTACATAGGCCATACACAATGGCATTACACACATGGCAAACCCACATGTCATACACGCAGGTCAAACCCACATGTCATACACACTGGGCAGAGACACATGTCATACACACACGGCAGAGACACATGTCATACACACATGGCAGAGACACATGTCATACACAGGGCACACCATGTCATACACAGGGCACACCCACATGTCATACACAGGGAAGACCCACTTGTGATACACAGGGCAGAGACATATGTCATACACACAGGGCAGAGACACATGTCATGCACACAGGGCAGAGACATATGTCATACACAGGGCAAACGCACATGTCATACACAGGGCAGAGACACATGTCATATACACAGGGCAGACACACATGTCATACACACAGGGCAGACACACATGTCATACACACAGGGCAGACACACATGTCATACACACAGGGCAGACACACAGGACAGACACACATGCCATACACACAGGGCAGACACACATGCCATACACACAGGGCAGACACACATGTCATACACACAGGGCAGACACACATGTCATACACACAGGGCACACCATGTCATACACAGGGCACACCCACATGTCATACACAGGGAAGACCCACTTGTGATACACAGGGCAGAGACATATGTCATACACACAGGGCAGACACACATGTCATACACACAGGGCAGACACACATGCCATACACACAGGGCAGACACACATGTCATACACACGGCAGACACACATGTCAGACACACATGTCATACACACAGGGCAGACACACATGTCATACACACAGGGCAGACACACAGGGCAGACACACATGCCATACACACAGGGCAGACACACATGCCATACACACAGGGCAGACACACATGCCATACACACAGGGCAGACACACATGCCATACACACAGGGCAGACACACATGCTATACACACAGGGCAGACACACATGCCATACACACAGGGCAGTCACACATGCCATACACACAGGGCAGACACACATGTCATACACACAGGGCAGACACACATGTCATACACACAGGGCAGACACACATGCCATACACACAGGGCAGACACACATGCCATACACACAGGGCAGACACACATGCCATGTTGTTTGTCCATCAAGAATGATGACCATTCATCATGGCATTACATAGGCCATACACCATGGCATTACACACATGGCAAACCCACATGTCATACACGCAGGTCAACCCACATGTCATACACACTGGGCAGAGACACATGTCATACACACTGGGCAGAGACACATATCATACACACATGGCAGAGACACATGTCATACACACATGGCAGAGACACATGTCATACACAGGGCACACCATGTCATACACAGGGCACACCCACATGTCATACACAGGGAAGACCCACTTGTGATACACAGGGCAGAGACATATGTCATACACACAGGGCAGAGACACATGTCATGCACACAGGGCAGAGACATATGTCATACACAGGGCAAACGCACATGTCATACACAGGGCAGAGACACATGTCATATACACAGGGCAGGCCCACATGTCATATACACAGGGCATACACACAGGGCAGAGAACATGTCATACACACAGGGCAAACCCACATGTCATACACACAGGGCAAACCCTCATGTCATACACAGGGCAAACCCACATGTCATACACACAGGGCAGACACACATGTCATACACTGGGCAGAGACACATGTCATACACACAGGGCAGAGACACATGTCATACACACAGGGCAGAGACACATGTCATACACACAGGGCAGAGACACATGTCATACACACAGGACAGACCCTCATGTCATACACACAGGACAGACACACATGTCATACACACAGGGCAGACACACATGCCATACACACAGGGCAGACACACATGTCATACACACAGGGCAGACACACATGTCATACACACAGGGCAGACACACATGCCATACACACAGGGCAGACACACATGTCATACACACAGGGCAGACACACATGTCATACACACAGGGCAGACACATGTCATACACACAGGGCAGACACACATGTCATACACACAGGGCAGACACACATGCCATACACACAGGGCAGACACACATGTCATACACACAGGGCAGACACACATGTCATACACACAGGGCAGACACACATGTCATACACACAGGGCAGACACACATGCCATACACACAGGGCAGACACACATGCCATACACACAGGGCAGACACACATGCCATACACACAGGGCAGACACACATGCTATACACACAGGGCAGACACACATGCCATACACACAGGGCAGTCACACATGCCATACACACAGGGCAGACACACATGTCATACACACAGGGCAGACACACATGTCATACACACAGGGCAGACACACATGCCATACACACAGGGCAGACACACATGCCATACACACAGGGCAGACACACATGCCATGTTGTTTGTCCATCAAGAATGATGACCATTCATCATGGCATTACATAGGCCATACACCATGGCATTACACACATGGCAAACCCACATGTCATACACGCAGGTCAAACCCACATGTCATACACACTGGGCAGAGACACATGTCATAAACACTGGGCAGAGACACATGTCATACACACATGGCAGATACACATGTCATACACACATGGCAGAGACACATGTCATACACAGGGCACACCATGTCATACACAGGGCACACCCACATGTCATACACAGGGAAGACCCACTTGTGATACACAGGGCAGAGACATATGTCATACACACAGGGCAGAGACACATGTCATGCACACAGGGCAGAGACATATGTCATACACAGGGCAAACGCACATGTCATACACAGGGCAGAGACACATGTCATATACACAGGGCAGGCCCACATGTCATATACACAGGGCATACACACAGGGCAGAGAACATGTCATACACACAGGGCAAACCCACATGTCATACACACAGGGCAAACCCTCATGTCATACACAGGGCAAACCCACATGTCATACACACAGGGCAGAGACACATGTCATACACACAGGGCAGAGACACATGTCATACACACAGGGCAGAGACACATGTCATACACACAGGGCAGAGACACATGTCATACACACAGGGCAGATACACATTTCATACACAGGGTAGACCCACATGTCATACACAGGGCAGATACACATTTCATACACAGGGTAGACCCACATGTCATACACAGGGCAAACCCACATGTCATACACTGGGCACACCCACATGTCATACACTGGGCACACCCACATGTCATACACACAGGGCAGACACACATGTCATACACACAGGGCAGACACACATGTCATACACACAGGGCAGAGACACATGTCATACACTGGGCAGATACACATGTCATACACTGGGCAGACACACATGTCATACACACAGGGCAGAGACACATGTCATACACTGGGCACACCCACATGTCATACACTGGGCACACCCACATGTCATACACTGGGCACAGACACATGTCATACACACAGGGCAGAGACACATGTCATACACACAGGGCAGAGACACATGTCATACACACAGGGCAAACCCACTTGTCATACACACAGGGCAGAGACACATGTCATACACAGGGCAGACCCACATGTCATACACAGGGCAGGGACACATGTCATACACACAGGGCAGAGACACATGTCATACACACAGGACAGACCCTCATGTCATACACACAGGGCAGACACACATGTCATACACACAGGGCAGACACACATGTCATACACACAGGGCAGACACACATGTCATACACACAGGGCAGACACACATGTCATACACACAGGGCAGACACACATGTCATACACACAGGGCAGACACACAGGGCAGACACACATGCCATACACACAGGGCAGACACACATGCCATACACACAGGGTAGACACACATGTCATACACACAGGGCAGACACACATGTCATACACACAGGGCAGACACACATGTCATACACACAGGGCAGACACACATGTCATACATGCATGGACAGAGCCAGCGACCAGGTTGCGAGAGATAACCCATGTGGCAGGTGTATGAGAGTGGACTGACCTGGCTAGTGTCAGGGGATCTGAATTGAATGTGTGACTGTCTTCTGTTTCAGACACCAGGGAGCCATGTCACAGATTGTTTCCCACGACACGTTGCTGGGAAGATGGCGCCTGTCACTGGATCTGTTTGGGTGGGTGTTCTGTGATGATGTTGGCGCAGAGCTAGGATCTGTAATAAGTGAACTCGGTTTCCCTGTCAAGGAAAGTCGATTCCGACGAGAGATGGAAAAACTAAGGAATTCACAACAGAGAGATCTGACGCTGGAGGTAATGTGAACTCTTTTAGTTCCAGCTCTACGGTGTTCACCATCCTCCTTCTCCCTACTGTCTTTAGTCTGGGACGGGCTTTTCAATTGTCTCACACGCCTGTGATGATTACATTTCTGCCGCCCCATGTCCATGTCGCTAATGCAGAAATTCTGTGTCGTACAGCCGCTCCGTCCAATGTTAGTTTAGCAGCTCACAGGGTCGGTAAGTGTATTATACCAATGCCAGGTCATCCGGGCTTACAAGCCGTGACCAATAGCTGTGCCAGGTTTCCATGCATTACCGTGGACGCACGCCCACAATACACTGAGAAAGTTTAGCACCATATACCCCATGACCTTTGTGGGTAATGTCTGTACCATTACACCTCTGCTACAACACAATCATTGGCCCATGTGCCAATGCGCAGACAATAGCATAACACTTCATATTGGCAGGTTTGCATATGACAAATCAATATATCAAACATCCAATACACATAAACATATTGATTAAACTAGACATATTATGATACTTTAACATCATAGCATAATGCACTAGTTAGTTTATGAAATTACACATACATACATCTAACATATCCGTAAACATTATATTACTTCAAGATGGACATATACTGATACTCAACATAATAGCCTCCGGCATTATTAATGAGTACTAATATTGTATAGCTACAAAATGAGATATACAACAAGTCTAATTGAAGTTACCACACAGGCCAGCTATATTTGCTGAGCTGCCCGGTTTAATCACCTGCTGTTGTAAGAATTAAATAAATAGTCAGTTGACTATATTCTGTACAACAAATGCACACACCAAAAAAGCAACTAGTCTAGTTTAGAAAGAGATGGCAAGCATCTGCTACGACACCTCAAGTATATCTAGACAAGACCTGCCTTCCATAAGTTTCTACTTCTCAGAAGAATAACACTTTAAAGCAATATGATATTGAACGCAGAACTTAGAAAGAACACTCAAGTAATCTATGACAATGATAGTTCTTGCAATAACCTAGATCAGATATAGACTGAAAATCGGTCCATCCATCTAAGAAACTAAGAGAATTACTAAGGGACTAGTTACTAAGAAATAATTCCTAGAAGCCAACAAAAAAAATCATGCATATGACTACAGACATTGAGATAGTTCCTACCTGTTCTGAAGTCACACTTAATCTAACTTAAAACAGGCTAGGGACCCTTATTTAAGCTGAGTCAAGCAGACAGTATTACCTCCTTGGCATTCCCGTCATAAATTCTTCTTATCTCCTCCTGACAGTGATTGCAATTAACCCCAAGTCTGTCCAGTCATAAAAATTCTTTTAACCACTAACCCTCACCATAGTGTCACACCTGGATGGTTTTGCGTTGCCAGCCCCAGATCAGTTTCACAGTCTTATCAGTGATTTCACACCTTGCAGAGTCTGCTAGTCCGAGTGGACGGGGCTTGTGTACCGCCCTGGGGCCATTCTCTCTCCCTGTGTCAATGTTGTTCACGCCTGGGTGGTTTTATTTCACTCACTGGCCCAGTTCATTGTTGATTCAGCATGTCTGGGTCTACCTGGGCAAGAAGGTGCCAATGCGTCTGTGTGGTGTCATAGCCCGTCTGGGTCAGCAGTTTTCTAAGGGGTAGACTAATTTAAATTATCTAGTTGTGTCCGTCTCAAGTATCCCATTTTACTTGCCATCTGCAAGCTTACGTCATGGCTAGAGGCTTTTTGTGAATAATCTTACCTCACGACTAGATAATTTTAGAGTAGTGTGATTAATTCATTCTTTCTCAATTTGGCCTCTCAAATTTGGAGACCGAGAAAAATATTCTGGGATGTTAAGGCGGCCAATTCGTGACAGAGCTTTCCCCTTAAAAAAAAAGTTTCTGCCAGAAATCTTTTGTCAAAGCACGCCGTACATCCCAGAATAATGCCTAAGCACTCTCCGTTCTGTATCTGCCTAAAGGTTTCCAATATTCCTTGTGGCAGTGGGTTGTCCTGCATCTGCATAAAGACGTTCCATTTCCATAACCCAAAGATACACGGGATAGATCCTTGTACCTGGTTTTAGGCCGGGATTCCATGCAATAGCTTGGTAAAATCCGGTAATTGTCAGAAGGTTGTAATTTTACCCCTCTGGGAAAGATCACAATCAACGGGATTCTTCTACGCCTCTGGGCAGCAATTGTTTTACACCATTCACTCACGTGATTTACTCCTTTCAGCCGAGGATGTACCCGTAGTGAGGTCTTGCATAAGCTGGCCACAGCAAAGCTTGTCTCCGTGATATTCCTCCATCCTTTATAGATCCTTAACAGATTCATCAATATCTTCCTTTTGAAAGGAATAATGTTACACATCATGGTCCCATGATATAAATTCAACTGGCGCTTTCCTCCTTCAAAGTCGGGAGTAACAATCGTCCCTCCTCGGTGTCGCGGTTTCTTCCCCTGATAATCAGTTAATGGGCTGAGTTTCTCTGCATTAGAGTTTCGTGTGAAAACCGTGCTAGAAAGTGGAATTTTAGTGTGCCAAGTTGTCCTGCCTTGAGAAATAACATAGTTACTCCAGGGCGATAAAGTGGTGTTACTTTTGAATAAAGTATCCACAAATAGCTGATCTACTCCTATCAAATCGACCTGACTGAAGGGTAGATTGAGTCCTAAGAGTGTTGATTCCAAACCACTCTTGACTTCTGTTACTTCAGGTTCCTGTTGCTGGAATTCCCTGATAACTTCAGCTAATGAGATGATAGGCGTTTCTTCCTCCATCTTGTGCAAAGAATTTTCTTCTTTAGCAACTACAGACAATGTTGTCTGCACAATATCAGAGTCCATATTCTGGCTCCTAACAATTCCATGTGTTTCCTGAGTCTCCGAACTGGTATACTGTGAGATAACAACTGGAAATGTTTCCTGGTCTGGATGTTCCTCTCTGGTCGTGCTTTCATGGGCTAAGTCCAGTTGAGGTAAATCCTGTGCTGGGCTGTCTAAGCAATCCATCACATTACGTAAATCATTTGAACTGATTTCTAGTGTCTTTTCCTGAGCTGCAGCCTCAAAGATCACAAGGGGTTCCGGGTCATCCTTCATCCCACTGTCAGTCAAATTTAATCCCTCTTCATCCTCTCCTGAGCTGAAGGGAATAATAAAGTTGGTTACCTTTCGATCTCCGACCTCCTTAAAAGATGTCCTCAGGTCATCTTCCTCTTGAGTTTCACCTCTCGTTGAAGTAAAATGAGATTCCTGGGAATCTTGTGCTGGCAAACCGTAGTGCAAACAGTTGTCCTCTGGGTAACTGTTACTAGGTAAATTATCTGAACTGATAATTAGTGACTCTTCCCGCGTTGCAGCAGTGAAATTCACCTGGGATTCTGTTCCTTCCTTCCTCCCTATTTCAGTCAGATGTAATTCCACTTCGTGATTCTGTGACCAGAAGGGAATGTGAGAATCGGCTAGGTCTCCGCCTGCGACCTCATTAAAGGTTGTCTTCAGTTCCTCTTTCTCTCGAGATTCATTTCTCGTAGCAGTCAAGTGGTTTTCCTGAAGGTCCTCTACTGTCAAACGACTATTGCCGTGGTGCAAACAGTTATCACGTTTGTGACTGTTTGAAATGCCCTTGGCACGTTTTTTCTTCCCTCTTTTCCGTTTAGGACTGGGTCGAATGAGAACCTGTAGTTCCCGGTCCACTACCTCTGATTCTGCGGTGGGTGGCAAAGATGTCCCTTCCTTCCTGGTTGGGTGCGCATCCATATCTCCTACCTTATGTTCCGCTAGAACGGTTAGCTTCTCTGCATTGACTACTTCCATATGCTGTTTATTAATCTCTGCTTCTTCAGTTTTGCTACGCTCTTGTGCTCCAAAGAACTCATCATTTTCTTTAAACATAATTTCTTCTTCTTGGTCCCACCATTCTAACTCAGCTATGATATACATTTCTAGTTGCTCCCCCTTTAAGCCTTTTCTTATGCCCCACCCTTTCGCGGACTCTGAGAAATCTGCGCGCGCCTTCATGTCCTCTTCGGGATTCCGGTAACGTAAGGCCATAATTGCAAAGGACTATATTCCGGTAAGCTCCTATGTATATATCAAAAATCAGATCTAAGCTAGAAAGACAAGAGTTAACTACTGACAGTCTACGCTATCCAATGTGTATAGTTTAGCCTCAGCAGTGAAAGACAACTGAAAATAATATTCAAGTAGTACCTGGCGACAGCAGTGAAGTAAGTGTGAGAGATATGCTACACAGTAATCACCCGTAATATTTACCTAAATAAACATTACAATGCACTGCATACATGTCAAAATTAACATGGCATATATTATCATAAAATTGCAAATCAGTCAAGCAGTTAAATCATCAAACACATCAATGTAAATATGATTAAAGTGTTCAATTATCAATAAATGATTAATGGTAACACTAATTGATAATAGTTACAAACAGTTATCAATAAATGATAGATGAGGGTAGTTTTCTCATAAGTTCTTATCTGTTATACTTTTGAAAAGTTATATATGTACTCTGAAACTTCCTCAACTAAAAGTAGCTACATTTGATGATAGTCTATTTTGATGACTGAAGATTACAAGAGTTAACTTTGAAAAATCGTTTGTCTAGGGTCTAGTAGAATCACTATGATTACTAGAATCCTGATTCAGGATCGCGGACTGGACCCCAATCTGTCAGATTTCGGGGTGCCCCACCGGCTAGATGAATGTATTATTCACTGGCGAGCAACCCCAGATAATCAGAACCTGACTAGGGACAAAATCTATATGGCTGAACTACAGATTAAGCCCTTGAATATCCAACGTACAGTTCCTAGTGGCTCGTTACAAAATTGAAATGAACTGTGCTGAATATTCGCCAAGGATCAGGAAAGAGAAGTTTAGCTGAGATAGATGTTTAAGTCTAAATATATGAATATAGACGACTATTCTCAGTACAGGTTTTTCTCCCTGACTGCTCCCTTCCTTGGTGTGTAAGTGAACCCCCACCAATGTACACACACAACACGTATGCACAATTGGAATTAAAAGATAACGACAGAACTATGAGTTACAATACTACAACATTTATTTACTAATCATGATCATAGACATCTGATGGTTCAAGATGAGGATGATGAAATCATATAACATATTGTGATGAGAAACATTACGTAACTTTACTTGTTACTTCATCTATCTGGAACTGTGGTCCAGATCCCCACTCTCCAGTAGACTCAACAAAAGAAAAAGAACAGCTTGCCGGTATTCTGAGATCCTGTCAGTCCTGACACTCCTAGTCAGTAGTCTCTAGTCTTGAGATCTATAACATAGGGCTCCTTGTGAGAGCTTGAAAGAAAGTCAAGAATGCGTTATATCAGTTCTACATCAGCGCAATCCTAATTAAAACATATCATAACACAAACATATACAATGACCAGTCTGGCCAAGTTTATCTTCCAGCTCTACGGTGTTCACCATCCTCCTTCTCCCTACTGTCTTTAGTCTGGGACGGGCTTTTCAATTGTCTCACACGCCTGTGATGATTACATTTCTGCCGCCCCATGTCCATGTCGCTAATGCAGAAATTCTGTGTCGTACAGCCGCTCCGTCCAATGTTAGTTTAGCAGCTCACAGGGTCGGTAAGTGTATTATACCAATGCCAGGTCATCCGGGCTTACAAGCCGTGACCAATAGCTGTGCCAGGTTTCCATGCATTACCGTGGACGCACGCCCACAATACACTGAGAAAGTTTAGCACCATATACCCCATGACCTTTGTGGGTAATGTCTGTACCATTACACCTCTGCTACAACACAATCATTGGCCCATGTGCCAATGCGCAGACAATAGCATAACACTTCATATTGGCAGGTTTGCATATGACAAATCAATATATCAAACATCCAATACACATAAACATATTGATTAAACTAGACATATTATGATACTTTAACATCATAGCATAATGCACTAGTTAGTTTATGAAATTACACATACATACATCTAACATATCCGTAAACATTATATTACTTCAAGATGGACATATACTGATACTCAACATAATAGCCTCCGGCATTATTGATGAGTACTAATATTGTATAGCTACAAAATGAGATATACAACGTCTAATTGAAGTTACCACACAGGCCAGCTATATTTGCTGAGCTGCCCGGTTTAATCACCTGCTGTTGTAAGAATTAAATAAATAGTCAGTTGACTATATTCTGTACAACAAATGCACACACCAAAAAAGCAACTAGTCTAGTTTAGAAAGAGATGGCAAGCATCTGCTACGACACCTCAAGTATATCTAGACAAGACCTGCCTTCCATAAGTTTCTACTTCTCAGAAGAATAACACTTTAAAGCAATATGATATTGAACGCAGAACTTAGAAAGAACACTCAAGTAATCTATGACAATGATAGTTCTTGCAATAACCTAGATCAGATATAGACTGAAAATCGGTCCATCCATCTAAGAAACTAAGAGAATTACTAAGGGACTAGTTACTAAGAAATAATTCCTAGAAGCCAACAAAAAAAATCATGCATATGACTACAGACATTGAGATAGTTCCTACCTGTTCTGAAGTCACACTTAATCTAACTTAAAACAGGCTAGGGACCCTTATTTAAGCTGAGTCAAGCAGACAGTATTACCTCCTTGGCATTCCCGTCATAAATTCTTCTTATCTCCTCCTGACAGTGATTGCAATTAACCCCAAGTCTGTCCAGTCATAAAAATTCTTTTAACCACTAACCCTCACCATAGTGTCACACCTGGATGGTTTTGCGTTGCCAGCCCCAGATCAGTTTCACAGTCTTATCAGTGATTTCACACCTTGCAGAGTCTGCCAGTCCGAGTGGACGGGGCTTGTGTACCGCCCTGGGGCCATTCTCTCTCCCTGTGTCAATGTTGTTCACGCCTGGGTGGTTTTATTTCACTCACTGGCCCAGTTCATTGTTGATTCAGCATGTCTGGGTCTACCTGGGCAAGAAGGTGCCAATGCGTCTGTGTGGTGTCATAGCCCGTCTGGGTCAGCAGTTTTCTAAGGGGTAGACTAATTTAAATTATCTAGTTGTGTCCGTCTCAAGTATCCCATTTTACTTGCCATCTGCAAGCTTACGTCATGGCTAGAGGCTTTTTGTGAATAATCTTACCTCACGACTAGATAATTTTAGAGTAGTGTGATTAATTCATTCTTTCTCAATTTGGCCTCTCAAATTTGGAGACCGAGAAAAATATTCTGGGATGTTAAGGCGGCCAATTCGTGACACATATGTCATACACAGGGCAAACGCACATGTCATACACAGGGCAGAGACACATGTCATATACACAGGGCAGGCCCACATGTCATATACACATGGCATACACACAGGGCAGAGAACATGTCATACACACAGGGCAAACCCACATGTCATACACACAGGGCAAACCCTCATGTCATACACAGGGCAAACCCACATGTCATACACACAGGGCAGACACACATGTCATACACTGGGCAGAGACACATGTCATACACACAGGGCAGAGACACATGTCATACACACAGGGCAGAGACACATGTCATACACACAGGGCAGAGACACATGTCATACACACAGGACAGACCCTCATGTCATACACACAGGACAGACACACATGTCATACACACAGGGCAGACACACATGCCATACACACAGGGCAGACACACATGTCATACACACAGGGCAGACACACATGTCATACACACAGGGCAGACACACATGCCATACACACAGGGCAGACACACATGTCATACACACAGGGCAGACACACATGTCATACACACAGGGCAGACACATGTCATACACACAGGGCAGACACACATGTCATACACACAGGGCAGACACACATGCCATACACACAGGGCAGACACACATGTCATACACACAGGGCAGACACACATGTCATACACACAGGGCAGACACACATGTCATACACACAGGGCAGACACACATGTCATACACACAGGGCAGACACACATGCCATACACACAGGGCAGACACACATGCCATACACACAGGGCAGACACACATGCGATACACACAGGGCAGACACACATGCTATACACACAGGGCAGACACACATGCCATACACACAGGGCAGTCACACATGCCATACACACAGGGCAGACACACATGTCATACACACAGGGCAGACACACATGTCATACACAGGGCAGACACACATGCCATACACACAGGGCAGACACACATGCCATACACACAGGGCAGACACACATGCCATGTTGTTTGTCCATCAAGAATGATGACCATTCATCATGGCATTACATAGGCCATACACCATGGCATTACACACATGGCAAACCCACATGTCATACACGCAGGTCAAACCCACATGTCATACACACTGGGCAGAGACACATGTCATAAACACTGGGCAGAGACACATGTCATACACACATGGCAGATACACATGTCATACACACATGGCAGAGACACATGTCATACACAGGGCACACCATGTCATACACAGGGCACACCCACATGTCATACACAGGGAAGACCCACTTGTGATACACAGGGCAGAGACATATGTCATACACACAGGGCAGAGACACATGTCATGCACACAGGGCAGAGACATATGTCATACACAGGGCAAACGCACATGTCATACACAGGGCAGAGACACATGTCATATACACAGGGCAGGCCCACATGTCATATACACAGGGCATACACACAGGGCAGAGAACATGTCATACACACAGGGCAAACCCACATGTCATACACACAGGGCAAACCCTCATGTCATACACAGGGCAAACCCACATGTCATACACAGGGCAGAGACACATAGGGCAAACCCACATGTCATACACATAGGGCAGAGACACATGTTATACACACAGGGCAAACCCACATGTCATACACACAGGGCAGAGACACATGTCATACACACAGGGCAGAGACACATGTCATACACACAGGGCAGAGACACATGTCATACACACAGGGCAGAGACACATGTCATACACACAGGGCAGATACACATTTCATACACAGGGTAGACCCACATGTCATACACAGGGCAGATACACATTTCATACACAGGGTAGACCCACATGTCATACACAGGGCAAACCCACATGTCATACACTGGGCACACCCACATGTCATACACTGGGCACACCCACATGTCACACACACAGGGCAGACACACATGTCATACACACAGGGCAGACACACATGTCATACACACAGGGCAGAGACACATGTCATACACTGGGCAGATACACATGTCATACACTGGGCAGACACACATGTCATACACACAGGGCAGAGACACATGTCATACACTGGGCACACCCACATGTCATACACTGGGCACACCCACATGTCATACACTGGGCACAGACACATGTCATACACACAGGGCAGAGACACATGTCATACACACAGGGCAGAGACACATGTCATACACACAGGGCAAACCCACTTGTCATACACACAGGGCAGAGACACATGTCATACACAGGGCAGGGACACATGTCATACACACAGGGCAGAGACACATGTCATACACACAGGACAGACCCTCATGTCATACACACAGGGCAGACACACATGTCATACACACAGGGCAGACACACATGTCATACACACAGGGCAGACACACATGTCATACACACAGGGCAGACACACATGTCATACACACAGGGCACACACACATGTCATACACACAGGGCAGACACACAGGGCAGACACACATGCCATACACACAGGGCAGACACACATGCCATACACACAGGGTAGACACACATGTCATACACACAGGGCAGACACACATGCCATACACACAGGGCAGACACATATGCCATACACACAGGGCAGACACACATGCCATACACACAGGGCAGACACACATGTCATACACACAGGGCAGACACACATGTCATACACACAGGGCAGACACACATGTCATACACACAGGGCAGACACACATGTCATACACACAGGGCAGACACACATGTCATACATGCATGGACAGAGCCAGCGACCAGGTTGCGAGAGATAACCCATGTGGCAGGTGTATGAGAGTGGACTGACCTGGCTAGTGTCAGGGGATCTGAATTGAATGTGTGACTGTCTTCTGTTTCAGACACCAGGGAGCCATGTCACAGATTGTTTCCCACGACACGTTGCTGGGAAGATGGCGCCTGTCACTGGATCTGTTTGGGTGGGTGTTCTGTGATGATGTTGGCGCAGAGCTAGGATCTGTAATAAGTGAACTCGGTTTCCCTGTCAAGGAAAGTCGATTCCGACGAGAGATGGAAAAACTAAGGAATTCACAACAGAGAGATCTGACGCTGGAGGTAATGTGAACTCTTTTAGTGGCCAAATGTTTCCGCCAGGGCGGACATGGCTAGTGTGAGCAGCCCTGTGTGCAATCATGTCTAATGTGAAATACTTCATCATACATCACCATCATTTCACAGGGAGGCTGGCACTTGTGCTCTGTTCCCTTCTGCAGTCGCCAGCCAAGAGTTGCCAGATTGGTGGTACAGTGGCAGCCAAGAGTTGCCAGATAGGTGGCAGTCAAGAGTTGCCAGACTGGTGGTACAGTGGCAGCCAAGAGTTGCCAGATTGGTGGTACAGTGGCAGCCAAGAGTTGCCAGACTGGTGGTACAGTGGCAGCCAAGAGTTGCCAGGCTTGTGGTACAGTGGCAGCCAAGAGTTGCCAGATTGGTGGTACAGTGACAGCCAAGAGTTGCCAGATTGGTGGTACAGTTGCAGCCAAGAGTTGCCAGACTGGTGGTACAGTGGTGGCCAAGAGTTGCCAGATTGGTGGTACAGTGGCAGCCAAGAGTTGCCAGATTGGTGGTACAGTGGCGGCCAAGAATTGCCAGACTGGTGATACAGTGGCAGCCAAGAGTTGCCAGACTGGTGGTACAGTGGCAGCCAAGAGTTGCCAGATGGCATTACACACATGGCAAACCCACATGTCATACACGCAGGTCAAACCCACATGTCATACACACTGGGCAGAGACACATGTCATACACACTGGGCAGAGACACATGTCATACACACATGGCAGAGACACATGTGATACACACATGGCAGAGACACATGTCATACACAGGGCACACCATGTCATACACAGGGCACACCCACATGTCATACACAGGGAAGACCCACTTGTGATACACAGGGCAGAGACACATGTCATGCACACAGGGCAGAGACATATGTCATACACAGGGCAAACGCACATGTCATACACAGGGCAGAGACACATGTCATATACACAGGGCAGGCCCACATGTCATATACACAGGGCATACACACAGGGCAGAGAACATGTCATACACACAGGGCAAACCCACATGTCATACACACAGGGCAAACCCTCATGTCATACACAGGGCAAACCCACATGTCATACACAGGGCAGAGACACATGTCATACACATAGGGCAAACCCACATGTCATACACATAGGGCAAACCCACATGTCATACACATAGGGCAGAGACACATGTTATACACACAGGGCAAACCCACATGTCATACACACAGGGCAGAGACACATGTCATACACACAGGGCAGAGACACATGTCATACACACAGGGCAGAGACACATGTCATACACACAGGGCAGAGACACATGTCATACACACAGGGCAGAGACACATGTCATACACACAGGGCAGATACACATTTCATACACAGGGTAGACTCACATGTCATACACAGGGCAGATACACATTTCATACACAGGGTAGACCCACATGTCATACACAGGGCAAACCCACATGTCATACACTGGGCACACCATGTCATACACTGGGCACACCCACATGTCATACACACAGGGCAGACACACATGTCATACACACAGGGCAGAGACACATGTCATACACTGGGCAGATACACATGTCATACACTGGGCAGACACACATGTCATACACACAGGGCAGAGACACATGTCATACACTGGGCACACCCACATGTCATACACTGGGCACACCCACATGTCATACACTGGGCACACCCACATGTCATACACACAGGGCAGACACACGTCATACACACAAGGCAGAGACACATGCCATACACAGGGCAGACACACATGTCATACACACAGGGCAGACACACATGTCATACACACAGGGCAGACACAAATGTCATACACACAGGGCAGACACACATGTCATACACACAGGGCAGACACACAGGGCAGACACACAGGGCAGACACACAGGGCAGACACACATGCCATACACACAGGGCAGACACACATGCCATACACACAGGGCAGACACACATGTCATACACACAGGGCAGACACACATGTCATACACACAGGGCAGACACACATGTCATACACACAGGGCAGACACACATGTCATACACACAGGGCAGACACACATGTCATACATGCATGGAAAGAGCCAGCGGCCAGGTTGCGAGAGATAACCCATATGGCAGGTGTATGAGAGTGGACTGACCTGGCTAGTGTCAGGGGATCTGAATTGAATGTGTGACTGTCTTGTTTCAGACACCAGGGAGCCATGTCACAGATTGTTTTCCACGACACGTTGCTGGGAAGATGGCGCGTGTCACTGGATCTGTTTGGGTGGGTGTTCTGTGATGATGTTGGCGCAGAGCTAGGATCTGTAATAAGTGAACTCGATGGTTTCCCTGTCAAGGAAAGTCGATTCTGACGAGAGATGGAAAAACTAAGGAATTCACAACAGAGAGATCTGACGCTGGAGGTAATGTGAACTCTTTTAGTGGCCAAATGTTTCCGCCAGGGCGGACATGGCTAGTGTGAGCAGCCCTGTGTGCAATCATGTCTAATGTGAAATACTTCATCATACATCACCATCATTTCACAGGGAGACTGGCACTTGTGCTCTGTTCCCTTCTGCAGTCGCCAGCCAAGAGTTGCCAGATTGGTGGTACAGTGGCAGCCAAGAGTTGCCAGATAGGTGGCAGTCAAGAGTTGCCAGACTGGTGGTACAGTGGCAGCCAAGAGTTGCCAGATTGGTGGTACAGTGGCAGCCAAGAGTTGCCAGACTGGTGGTACAGTGGCAGCCAAGAGTTGCCAGGCTTGTGGTACAGTGGCAGCCAAGAGTTGCCAGATTGGTGGTACAGTGACAGCCAAGAGTTGCCAGATTGGTGGTACAGTTGCAGCCAAGAGTTGCCAGACTGGTGGTACAGTGGTGGCCAAGAGTTGCCAGATTGGTGGTACAGTGGCAGCCAAGAGTTGCCAGATTGGTGGTACAGTGGCGGCCAAGAATTGCCAGACTGGTGATACAGTGGCAGCCAAGAGTTGCCAGACTGGTGGTACAGTGGCAGCCAAGAGTTGCCAGACTGGTGGTACAGTGGCAGCCAAGAGTTGCCAGACTGGTGGTACAGTGGCAGCCAAGAGTTGCCAGGCTGGTGGTACAGTGGCAGCCAAGAGTTGCCAGGCTGGTGGTACAGTGGCAGCCAAGAGTTGCCAGATTGGTGGTACAGTGGCAGCCAAGAGTTGCCAGATGGCATTACACACATGGCAAACCCACATGTCATACACGCAGGTCAAACCCACATGTCATACACACTGGGCAGAGACACATGTCATACACACTGGGCAGAGACACATGTCATACACACATGGCAGAGACACATGTCATACACACATGGCAGAGACACATGTCATACACAGGGCACACCATGTCATACACAGGGCACACCATGTCATACACAGGGCACACCCACATGTCATACACAGGGAAGACCCACTTGTGATACACAGGGCAGAGACACATGTCATGCACACAGGGCAGAGACATATGTCATACACAGGGCAAACGCACATGTCATACACAGGGCAGAGACACATGTCATATACACAGGGCAGGCCCACATGTCATATACACAGGGCATACACACAGGGCAGAGAACATGTCATACACACAGGGCAAACCCACATGTCATACACAGGGCAGAGACACATGTCATACACATAGGGCAAACCCACATGTCATACACATAGGGCAAACCCACATGTCATACACATAGGGCAGAGACACATGTTATACACACAGGGCAAACCCACATGTCATACACACAGGGCAGAGACACATGTCATACACACAGGGCAGAGACACATGTCATACACACAGGACAGAGACACATGTCATACACACAGGGCAGAGACACATGTCATACACACAGGGCAGAGACACATGTCATACACACAGGGCAGATACACATTTCATACACAGGGTAGACTCACATGTCATACACAGGGCAGATACACATTTCATACACAGGGTAGACCCACATGTCATACACAGGGCAAACCCACATGTCATACACTGGGCACACCATGTCATACACTGGGCACACCCACATGTCATACACACAGGGCAGACACACATGTCATACACACAGGGCAGAGACACATGTCATACACTGGGCACACCCACATGTCATACACTGGGCACACCCACATGTCATACACTGGGCACACCCACATGTCATACACACAGGGCAGACACACGTCATACACACAGGGCAGAGACACATGCCATACACAGGGCAGACACACATGTCATACACACAGGGCAGACACACATGTCATACACACAGGGCAGACACACATGTCATACACACAGGGCAGACACACATGTCATACACACAGGGCAGACACACAGGGCAGACACACATGCCATACACACAGGGCAGACACACATGCCATACACACAGGGCAGACACACATGTCATACACACAGGGCAGACACACATGTCATACACACAGGGCAGACACACATGTCATACACACAGGGCAGACACACATGTCATACACACAGGGCAGACACACATGTCATACACACAGGGCAGACACACATGTCATACATGCATGGACAGAGCCAGCGGCCAGGTTGCGAGAGATAACCCATATGGCAGGTGTATGACAGTGGACTGACCTGGCTAGTGTCAGGGGATCTGAATTGAATGTGTGACTGTCTTGTTTCAGACACCAGGGAGCCATGTCACAGATTGTTTCCCACGACACGTTGCTGGGAAGATGGCGCCTGTCACTGGATCTGTTTGGGTGGGTGTTCTGTGATGATGTTGGCGCAGAGCTAGGATCTGTAATAAGTGAACTCGATGGTTTCCCTGTCAAGGAAAGTCGATTCTGACGAGAGATGGAAAAACTAAGGAATTCACAACAGAGAGATCTGACGCTGGAGGTAATGTGAACTCTTTTAGTGGCCAAATGTTTCCGCCAGGGCGGACATGGCTAGTGTGAGCAGCCCTGTGTGCAATCATGTCTAATGTGAAATACTTCATCATACATCACCATCATTTCACAGGGAGACTGGCACTTGTGCTCTGTTCCCTTCTGCAGTCGCCAGCCAAGAGTTGCCAGATTGGTGGTACAGTGGCAGCCAAGAGTTGCCAGATAGGTGGCAGTCAAGAGTTGCCAGACTGGTGGTACAGTGGCAGCCAAGAGTTGCCAGATTGGTGGTACAGTGGCAGCCAAGAGTTGCCAGACTGGTGGTACAGTGGCAGCCAAGAGTTGCCAGGCTTGTGGTACAGTGGCAGCCAAGAGTTGCCAGATTGGTGGTACAGTGACAGCCAAGAGTTGCCAGATTGGTGGTACAGTTGCAGCCAAGAGTTGCCAGACTGGTGGTACAGTGGTGGCCAAGAGTTGCCAGATTGGTGGTACAGTGGCAGCCAAGAGTTGCCAGATTGGTGGTACAGTGGCGGCCAAGAATTGCCAGACTGGTGATACAGTGGCAGCCAAGAGTTGCCAGACTGGTGGTACAGTGGCAGCCAAGAGTTGCCAGACTGGTGGTACAGAGGCAGCCAAGAGTTGCCAGACTGGTGGTATAGTGGCAGCCAAGAGTTGCCAGGCTGGTGGTACAGTGGCAGCCAAGAGTTGCCAGGCTGGTGGTACAGTGGCAGCCAAGAGTTGCCAGATTGGTGGTACAGTGGCAGCCAAGAGTTGCCAGATGGCATTACACACATGGCAAACCCACATGTCATACACGCAGGTCAAACCCACATGTCATACACACTGGGCAGAGACACATGTCATACACACTGGGCAGAGACACATGTCATACACACATGGCAGAGACACATGTCATACACACATGGCAGAGACACATGTCATACACAGGGCACACCATGTCATACACAGGGCACACCCACATGTCATACACAGGGAAGACCCACTTGTGATACACAGGGCAGAGACACATGTCATGCACACAGGGCAGAGACATATGTCATACACAGGGCAAACGCACATGTCATACACAGGGCAGAGACACATGTCATATACACAGGGCAGGCCCACATGTCATATACACAGGGCATACACACAGGGCAGAGAACATGTCATACACACAGGGCAAACCCACATGTCATACACAGGGCAAACCCACATGTCATACACAGGGCAGAGACACATGTCATACACATAGGGCAAACCCACATGTCATACACATAGGGCAAACCCACATGTCATACACATAGGGCAGAGACACATGTTATACACACAGGGCAAACCCACATGTCATACACACAGGGCAGAGACACATGTCATACACACAGGGCAGAGACACATGTCATACACACAGGACAGAGACACATGTCATACACACAGGGCAGAGACACATGTCATACACACAGGGCAGAGACACATGTCATACACACAGGGCAGATACACATTTCATACACAGGGTAGACTCACATGTCATACACAGGGCAGATACACATTTCATACACAGGGTAGACCCACATGTCATACACAGGGCAAACCCACATGTCATACACTGGGCACACCATGTCATACACTGGGCACACCCACATGTCATACACACAGGGCAGACACACATGTCATACACACAGGGCAGAGACACATGTCATACACTGGGCACACCCACATGTCATACACTGGGCACACCCACATGTCATACACTGGGCACACCCACATGTCATACACACAGGGCAGACACACGTCATACACACAGGGCAGAGACACATGCCATACACAGGGCAGACACACATGTCATACACACAGGGCAGACACACATGTCATACACACAGGGCAGACACACATGGCATACACACAGGGCAGACACACATGTCATACACACAGGGCAGACACACAGGGCAGACACACATGCCATACACACAGGGCAGACACACATGCCATACACACAGGGCAGACACACATGTCATACACACAGGGCAGACACACATGTCATACACACAGGGCAGACACACATGTCATACACACAGGGCAGACACACATGTCATACACACAGGGCAGACACACATGTCATACACACAGGGCAGACACACATGTCATACATGCATGGACAGAGCCAGCGGCCAGGTTGCGAGAGATAACCCATATGGCAGGTGTATGAGAGTGGACTGACCTGGCTAGTGTCAGGGGATCTGAATTGAATGTGTGACTGTCTTGTTTCAGACACCAGGGAGCCATGTCACAGATTGTTTCCCACGACACGTTGCTGGGAAGATGGCGCGTGTCACTGGATCTGTTTGGGTGGGTGTTCTGTGATGATGTTGGCGCAGAGCTAGGATCTGTAATAAGTGAACTCGATGGTTTCCCTGTCAAGGAAAGTCGATTCCGACGAGAGATGGAAAAACTAAGGAATTCACAACAGAGAGATCTGACGCTGGAGGTAATGTGAACTCTTTTAGTGGCCAAATGTTTCCGCCAGGGCGGACATGGCTAGTGTGAGCAGCCCTGTGTGCAATCATGTCTAATGTGAAATACTTCATCATACATCACCATCATTTCACAGGGAGACTGGCACTTGTGCTCTGTTCCCTTCTGCAGTCGCCAGCCAAGAGTTGCCAGATTGGTGGTACAGTGGCAGCCAAGAGTTGCCAGATAGGTGGCAGTCAAGAGTTGCCAGACTGGTGGTACAGTGGCAGCCAAGAGTTGCCAGATTGGTGGTACAGTGGCAGCCAAGAGTTGCCAGACTGGTGGTACAGTGGCAGCCAAGAGTTGCCAGGCTTGTGGTACAGTGGCAGCCAAGAGTTGCCAGATTGGTGGTACAGTGACAGCCAAGAGTTGCCAGATTGGTGGTACAGTTGCAGCCAAGAGTTGCCAGACTGGTGGTACAGTGGTGGCCAAGAGTTGCCAGATTGGTGGTACAGTGGCAGCCAAGAGTTGCCAGATTGGTGGTACAGTGGCGGCCAAGAATTGCCAGACTGGTGATACAGTGGCAGCCAAGAGTTGCCAGACTGGTGGTACAGTGGCAGCCAAGAGTTGCCAGACTGGTGGTACAGTGGCAGCCAAGAGTTGCCAGACTGGTGGTACAGTGGCAGCCAAGAGTTGCCAGGCTGGTGGTACAGTGGCAGCCAAGAGTTGCCAGGCTGGTGGTACAGTGGCAGCCAAGAGTTGCCAGATTGGTGGTACAGTGGCAGCCAAGAGTTGCCAGATGGCATTACACACATGGCAAACCCACATGTCATACACGCAGGTCAAACCCACATGTCATACACACTGGGCAGAGACACATGTCATACACACTGGGCAGAGACACATGTCATACACACATGGCAGAGACACATGTCATACACACATGGCAGAGACACATGTCATACACAGGGCACACCATGTCATACACAGGGCACACCCACATGTCATACACAGGGAAGACCCACTTGTGATACACAGGGCAGAGACATATGTCATACACACAGGGCAGAGACACATGTCATACACACAGGGCAGAGACATATGTCATACACATGGCAAACGCACATGTCATACACAGGGCAGAGACACATGTCATATACACAGGGCAGGCCCACATGTCATATACACAGGGCATACCCACATGTCATACCCACATGTCATACACAGGGCAGAGAACATGTCATACACACAGGGCAAACCCACATGTCATACACACAGGGCAAACCCACATGTCATACACAGGGCAAACCCACATGTCATACACATAGGGCAAACCCACATGTCATACACACAGGGCAGAGACACATGTCATACACACAGGGCAGAGACACATGTCATACACACATGGCAGAGACCCATGTCATACACACAGGGCAGAGACACATGTCATACACACAGGGCAGAGACACATGTCATACACACAGGGCATATACACATGTCATACACACAGGGTAGACCCACATGTCATACACAGGGCAGATACACATTTCATACACAGGGTAGACCCACATGTCATACACAGGGCAAACCCACATGTCATACACTGGGCACACCCACATGTCATACACTGGGCACACCCACATGTCATACACACAGGGCAGACACATATGTCATACACTGGGCAGATACACATGTCATACACTGGTCACACCCACATGTCATACACTGGGCACACCCACATGTCATACACACAGGGCAGAGACACATGTCATACACAGGGCAGAGACACATGTCATACACACAGGGCAAACCCACTTGTCATACACACAGGGCAGAGACACATGTCATACACATAGGGCAGAGACACATGTCATACACACTGGGCAGAGATACATGTCATACACAGGGCAAACCCACATGTCATACACACAGGGCAGACACACATGTCATACACACAGTTTAGAGACACATGTCATACACACAGGGTAGAGACACATGTCATACGCACAGGGCAAACCCACATGTCATTAACAGGACAGAGACACATGTCATACACAGGGCAGAGACACATGTCATACACAGGGCAGACCCACATGTCATACACAGGGCAGACCCACATGTCATACACAGGGCAGGGACACATGTCATACACACAGGGCAGAGACACATGTCATACACACAGGACAGACCCTCATGTCATACACACAGGGCAGACACACATGTCATACACACAGGGCAGACACACATGCCATACACACAGGGCAGACCCACATGTCATACACACAGGGCAGACACACATGTCATACACACAGGGCAGACACACAGGGCAGACACACAGGGCAGACACACATGTCATACACACAGGGCAGACACACAGGGCAGACACACATGCCATACACACAGGGCAGACACACATGCCATACACAAGGGCAGACACACAGGGCAGACACACAGGGCAGACACACAGGGCAGACACACATGCCATACACACAGGGCAGACACACAGGGCAGACACACATGTCATACACACAGGGCAGACACACAGGGCAGACACACATGTCATACACACAGGGCAGACACACATGTCATACATGCATGGACAGAGCCAGCGGCCAGGTTGCGAGAGATAACCCATATGGCAGGTGTATGAGAGTGGACTGACCTGGCTAGTGTCAGGGGATCTGAATTGAATGTGTGACTGTCTTCTGTTTCAGACACCAGGGAGCCCTGTCACAGATTGTTTCCCACGACACGTTGCTGGGAAGATGGCGCCTGTCACTGGATCTGTTTGGGTGGGTGTTCTGTGATGATGTTGGCGCAGAGCTAGGATCTGTAATAAGTGAACTCGATGGTTTCCCTGTCAAGGAAAGTCGATTCCGACGAGAGATGGAAAAACTAAGGAATTCACAACAGAGAGATCTGACGCTGGAGGTAATGTGAACTCTTTTAGTGGCCAAATGTTTCCGCCAGGGCGGACATGGCTAGTGTGAGCAGCCCTGTGTGCAATCATGTCTAATGTGAAATACTTCATCATACATCACCATCATTTCACAGGGAGACTGGCACTTGTGCTCTGTTCCCTTCTGCAGTCGCCAGCCAAGAGTTGCCAGATTGGTGGTACAGTGGCAGCCAAGAGTTGCCAGATAGGTGGCAGTCAAGAGTTGCCAGACTGGTGGTACAGTGGCAGCCAAGAGTTGCCAGATTGGTGGTACAGTGGCAGCCAAGAGTTGCCAGACTGGTGGTACAGTGGCAGCCAAGAGTTGCCAGGCTTGTGGTACAGTGGCAGCCAAGAGTTGCCAGATTGGTGGTACAGTGACAGCCAAGAGTTGCCAGATTGGTGGTACAGTGGCAGCCAAGAGTTGCCAGACTGGTGGTACAGTAGTGGCCAAGAGTTGCCAGATTGGTGGTACAGTGGCAGCCAAGAGTTGCCAGATTGGTGGTACAGTGGCGGCCAAGAATTGCCAGACTGGTGATACAGTGGCAGCCAAGAGTTGCCAGACTGGTGGGACAGTGGCAGCCAAGAGTTGCCAGATGGCATTACACACATGGCAAACCCACATGTCATACACGCAGGTCAAACCCACATGTCATACACACTGGGCAGAGACACATGTCATACACACTGGGCAGAGACACATGTCATACACACATGGCAGAGACACATGTCATACACACATGGCAGAGACACATGTCATACACAGGGCACACCATGTCATACACAGGGCACACCCACATGTCATACACAGGGAAGACCCACTTGTGATACACAGGGCAGAGACACATGTCATACACACAGGGCAGAGACATATGTCATACACAGGGCAAACGCACATGTCATACACAGGGCAGAGACACATGTCATATACACAGGGCAGGCCCACATGTCATATACACAGGGCATACCCACATGTCATACACAGGGCAGAGAACATGTCATACACACAGGGCAAACCCACATGTCATACACACAGGGCAAACCCACATGTCATACACACAGGGCAAACCCACATGTCATACACAGGGCAAACCCACATGTCATACACATAGGGCAAACCCACATGTCATACACACAGGGCAGAGACACATGTCATACACACAGGGCAGAGACACATGTCATACACACAGGGCAGAGACACATGTCATACACACAGGGCAGAGACACATGTCATACACACAGGGCAGATACACATGTCATACACACAGGGTAGACCCACATGTCATACACAGGGCAGATACACATTTCATACACAGGGTAGACCCACATGTCATACACAGGGCAAACCCACATGTCATACACTGGGCACACCCACATGTCATACACACAGGGCAGACAAATATGTCATACACGCAGGGCAGAGACACATGTCATACACTGGGCAGATACACATGTCATACACTGGTCACACCCACATGTCATACACTGGGCACACCCACATGTCATACACACAGGGCAGAGACACATGTCATACACAGGGCAGAGACACATGTCATACACACAGGGCAAACCCACTTGTCATACACACAGGGCAGAGACACATGTCATACACATAGGGCAGAGACACATGTCATACACACTGGGCAGAGATACATGTCATACACAGGGCAAACCCACATGTCATACACACAGGGCAGACACACATGTCATACACACAGTTTAGAGACACATGTCATACACACAGGGTAGAGACACATGTCATACGCACAGGGCAAACCCACATGTCATTAACAGGACAGAGACACATGTCATACACAGGGCAGAGACACATGTCATACACAGGGCAGACCCACATGTCATACACAGGGCAGACCCACATGTCATACACAGGGCAGGGACACATGTCATACACACAGGGCAGAGACACATGTCATACACACAGGACAGACCCTCATGTCATACACACAGGGCAGACACATGTCATACACACAGGGCAGACACACATGCCATACACAGGGCAGACCCACATGTCATACACACAGGGCAGACACACATGTCATACACACAGGGCAGACACACATGTCATACACACAGGGCAGACACACAGGGCAGACACACAGGGCAGACACACATGTCATACACACAGGGCAGACACACAGGGCAGACACACATGCCATACACACAGGGCAGACACACATGCCATACACAAGGGCAGACACACAGGGCAGACACACAGGGCAGACACACAGGGCAGACACACAGGGCAGACACACAGGGCAGACACACAGGGCAGACACACAGGGCATACACACAGGGCAGACACACATGTCATACACACAGGGCAGACACACATGTCATACACACAGGGCAGACACACATGTCATACATGCATGGACAGAGCCAGCGGCCAGGTTGCGAGAGATAACCCATATGGCAGGTGTATGAGAGTGGACTGACCTGGCTAGTGTCAGGGGATCTGAATTGAATGTGTGACTGTCTTCTGTTTCAGACACCAGGGAGCCCTGTCACAGATTGTTTCCCACGACACGTTGCTGGGAAGATGGCGCCTGTCACTGGATCTGTTTGGGTGGGTGTTCTGTGATGATGTTGGCGCAGAGCTAGGATCTGTAATAAGTGAACTCGATGGTTTCCCTGTCAAGGAAAGTCGATTCCTACGAGAGATGGAAAAACTAAGGAATTCACAACAGAGAGATCTGACGCTGGAGGTAATGTGAACTCTTTTAGTGGCCAAATGTTTCCGCCAGGGCGGACATGGCTAGTGTGAGCAGCCCTGTGTGCAATCATGTCTAATGTGAAATACTTCATCATACATCACCATCATTTCACAGGGAGACTGGCACTTGTGCTCTGTTCCCTTCTGCAGTCGCCAGCCGAGAGTTGCCAGATTGGTGGTACAGTGGCAGCCAAGAGTTGCCAGATAGGTGGCAGTCAAGAGTTGCCAGACTGGTGGTACAGTGGCAGCCAAGAGTTGCCAGATTGGTGGTACAGTGGCAGCCAAGAGTTGCCAGACTGGTGGTACAGTGGCAGCCAAGAGTTGCCAGGCTTGTGGTACAGTGGCAGCCAAGAGTTGCCAGATTGGTGGTACAGTGACAGCCAAGAGTTGCCAGATTGGTGGTACAGTGGCAGCCAAGAGTTGCCAGACTGGTGGTACAGTGGTGGCCAAGAGTTGCCAGATTGGTGGTACAGTGGCAGCCAAGAGTTGCCAGATTGGTGGTACAGTGGCGGCCAAGAATTGCCAGACTGGTGATACAGTGGCAGCCAAGAGTTGCCAGACTGGTGGGACAGTGGCAGCCAAGAGTTGCCAGATGGCATTACACACATGGCAAACCCACATGTCATACACGCAGGTCAAACCCACATGTCATACACACTGGGCAGAGACACATGTCATACACACTGGGCAGAGACACATGTGATACACACATGGCAGAGACACATGTCATACACAGGGCACACCATGTCATACACAGGGCACACCCACATGTCATACACAGGGAAGACCCACTTGTGATACACAGGGCAGAGACATATGTCATACACACAGGGCAGAGACACATGTCATACACAGGGCAAACGCACATGTCATACACAGGGCAGAGACACATGTCATATACACAGGGCAGGCCCACATGTCATATACACAGGGCATACCCACATGTCATACACAGGGCAGAGAACATGTCATACACACAGGGCAAACCCACATGTCATACACACAGGGCAAACCCACATGTCATACACAGGGCAGAGACACATGTCATACACATAGGGCAAACCCACATGTCATACACATAGGGCAAACCCACATGTCATACACATAGGGCAGAGACACATGTTATACACACAGGGCAAACCCACATGTCATACACACAGGGCAGAGACACATGTCATACACACAGGGCAGAGACACATGTCATACACACAGGGCAGAGACACATGTCATACACACAGGGCAGAGACACATGTCATACACACAGGGCAGATACACATGTCATACACACAGGGTAGACCCACATGTCATACACAGGGCAGATACACATTTCATACACAGGGTAGACCCACATGTCATACACAGGGCAAACCCACATGTCATACACTGGGCACACCCACATGTCATACACTGGGCACACCCACATGTCATACACACAGGGCAGAGACACATGTCATACACTGGGCAGATACACATGTCATACACTGGGCACACCCACATGTCATATACACACAGGGCAGAGACACATGTCATACACAGGGCAGAGACACATGTCATAAATAGGGCAAACCCACATGTCATAAATAGGGCAAACCCACATGTCATACACACAGGGCAGAGACACATGTCATACACACAGGGCAAACCCACTTGTCATACACACAGGGCAAACCCACTTGTCATACACACAGGGCAGAGACACATGTCATACACATAGGGCAGAGACACATGTCATACACACAGGGCAGAGACACATGTCATACACACAGGGCAGAGACACATGTCATACACACAGGGCAAACCCACATGTCATACACTGGGCACACCCACATGTCATACACTGGGCACACCCACATGTCATACACACAGGGCAGAGACACATGTCATACACACAGGGCAGAGACACATGTCATACACACAGGGCAGAGACACATGTCATACACTGGGCAGATACACATGTCATACACTGGGCACACCCACATGTCATATACACACATGGCAGAGACACATGTCATACACAGGGCAGAGACACATGTCATAAATAGGGCAAACCTACATGTCATACACACAGGGCAGAGACACATGTCATACACACAGGGCAAACCCACTTGTCATACACACAGGGCAAACCCACTTGTCATACACACAGGGCAGAGACACATGTCATACACACAGGGCAGAGACACATGTCATACACAGGGCAAACCCACATGACATACACACAGGGCAGAGACACATGTCATACACACAGGGCAAACCTACATGTCATACACACAGTTTAGAGACACATGTCATACACACAGGGTAGAGACACATGTCATACGCACAGGGCAAACCCACATGTCATTAACAGGACAGAGACACATGTCATACACAGGGCAGAGACACATGTCATACACAGGGCAGACCCACATGTCATACACAGGGCAGACCCACATGTCATACACAGGGCAGGGACACATGTCATACACACAGGGCAGAGACACATGTCATACACACAGGACAGACCCTCATGTCATACACACAGGACAGACACACATGTCATACACACAGGGCAGACACACATGCCATACACACAGGGCAGACACACATGTCATACACACAGGGCAGACACACATGTCATACACACAGGGCAGAGACACATGTCATACACACAGGGCAAACCCACTTGTCATACACACAGGGCAGAGACACATGTCATACACATAGGGCAGAGACACATGTCATACACACTGGGCAGAGATACATGTCATACACAGGGCAAACCCACATGTCATACACACAGGGCAGACACACATGTCATACACACAGTTTAGAGACACATGTCATACGCACAGGGCAAACCCACATGTCATTAACAGGACAGACACATGTCATACACAGGGCAGAGACACATGTCATACACAGGGCAGAGCCACATGTCATACACAGGGCAGACCCACATGTCATACACAGGGCAGGGACACATGTCATACACACAGGGCAGAGACACATGTCATACACACAGGACAGACCCTCATGTCATACACACAGGGCAGACACACATGTCATACACACAGGGCAGACCCACATGCCATACACACAGGGCAGACCCACATGTCATACACACAGGGCAGACACACATGTCATACACACAGGGCAGACACACAGGGCAGACACACAGGGCAGACACACAGGGCAGACACACAGGGCAGACACACAGTGCAGACACACATGCCATACACACAGGGCAGACACACATGCCATACACAAGGGCAGACACACAGGGCAGACACACATTGCAGACACACAGGGCAGACACACATGTCATACACACAGGGCAGACACACATGTCATACACACAGGGCAGACACACATGTCATACACACAGGGCAGACACACATGTCATACACACAGGGCAGACACACATGTCATACACACAGGGCAGACACACATGTCATACATGCATGGACAGAGCCAGCGGCCAGGTTGCGAGAGATAACCCATATGGCAGGTGTATGAGAGTGGACTGACCTGGCTAGTGTCAGGGGATCTGAATTGAATGTGTGACTCTCTTCTGTTTCAGACACCAGGGAGCCCTGTCACAGATTGTTTCCCACGACACGTTGCTGGGAAGATGGCGCCTGTCACTGGATCTGTTTGGGTGGGTGTTCTGTGATGATGTTGGCGCAGAGCTAGGATCTTTAATAAGTGAACTCGATGGTTTCCCTGTCAAGGAAAGTCGATTCCGACGAGAGATGGAAAAACTAAGGAATTCACAACAGAGAGATCTGACGCTGGAGGTAATGTGAACTCTTTTAGTGGCCAAATGTTTCCGCCAGGGCGGACATGGCTAGTGTGAGCAACCCTGTGTGCAATCATGTCTAATGTGAAATACTTCATCATACATCACCATCATTTCACAGGGAGACTGGCACTTGTGCTCTGTTCCCTTCTGCAGTCGCCAGCCAAGAGTTGCCAGATTGCTGGTACAGTGGCAGCCAAGAGTTGCCAGATAGGTGGCAGTCAAGAGTTGCCAGACTGGTGGTACAGTGGCAGCCAAGAGTTGCCAGATTGGTGGTACAGTGGCAGCCAAGAGTTGCCAGACTGGTGGTACAGTGGCAGCCAAGAGTTGCCAGGCTTGTGGTACAGTGGCAGCCAAGAGTTGCCAGATTGGTGGTACAGTGACAGCCAAGAGTTGCCAGATTGGTGGTACAGTGGCAGCCAAGAGTTGCCAGACTGGTGGTACAGTGGTGGCCAAGAGTTGCCAGATTGGTGGTACAGTGGCAGCCAAGAGTTGCCAGATTGGTGGTACAGTGGCGGCCAAGAATTGCCAGACTGGTGATACAGTGGCAGCCAAGAGTTGCCAGACTGGTGGGACAGTGGCAGCCAAGAGTTGCCAGATGGCATTACACACATGGCAAACCCACATGTCATACACGCAGGTCAAACCCACATGTCATACACACTGGGCAGAGACACATGTCATACACACTGGGCAGAGACACATGTCATACACACATGGCAGAGACACATGTGATACACACATGGCAGAGACACATGTCATACACAGGGCACACCATGTCATACACAGGGCACACCCACATGTCATACACAGGGAAGACCCACTTGTGATACACAGGGCAGAGACATATGTCATACACACAGGGCAGACACACATGCCATACACACAGGGCAGACACACATGTCATACACACAGGGCAGACACACATGTCATACACACAGGGCAGACACACATGTCATACACACAGGGCAGACACACATGTCATACACACAGGGCAGACACACATGCCATACACACAGGGCAGACACACATGCCATACACACAGGGCAGACACACATGCGATACACACAGGGCAGACACACATGCTATACACACAGGGCAGACACACATGCCATACACACAGGGCAGTCACACATGCCATACACACAGGGCAGACACACATGTCATACACACAGGGCAGACACACATGTCATACACAGGGCAGACACACATGCCATACACACAGGGCAGACACACATGCCATACACACAGGGCAGACACACATGCCATGTTGTTTGTCCATCAAGAATGATGACCATTCATCATGGCATTACATAGGCCATACACCATGGCATTACACACATGGCAAACCCACATGTCATACACGCAGGTCAAACCCACATGTCATACACACTGGGCAGAGACACATGTCATAAACACTGGGCAGAGACACATGTCATACACACATGGCAGATACACATGTCATACACACATGGCAGAGACACATGTCATACACAGGGCACACCATGTCATACACAGGGCACACCCACATGTCATACACAGGGAAGACCCACTTGTGATACACAGGGCAGAGACATATGTCATACACACAGGGCAGAGACACATGTCATGCACACAGGGCAGAGACATATGTCATACACAGGGCAAACGCACATGTCATACACAGGGCAGAGACACATGTCATATACACAGGGCAGGCCCACATGTCATATACACAGGGCATACACACAGGGCAGAGAACATGTCATACACACAGGGCAAACCCACATGTCATACACACAGGGCAAACCCTCATGTCATACACAGGGCAAACCCACATGTCATACACAGGGCAGAGACACATAGGGCAAACCCACATGTCATACACATAGGGCAGAGACACATGTTATACACACAGGGCAAACCCACATGTCATACACACAGGGCAGAGACACATGTCATACACACAGGGCAGAGACACATGTCATACACACAGGGCAGAGACACATGTCATACACACAGGGCAGAGACACATGTCATACACACAGGGCAGATACACATTTCATACACAGGGTAGACCCACATGTCATACACAGGGCAGATACACATTTCATACACAGGGTAGACCCACATGTCATACACTGGGCACACCCACATGTCATACACTGGGCACACCCACATGTAATACACACAGGGCAGACACACATGTCATACACACAGGGCAGACACACATGTCATACACACAGGGCAGAGACACATGTCATACACTGGGCAGATACACATGTCATACACTGGGCAGACACACATGTCATACACACTGGGCAGACACACATGTCATACACTGGGCACACCCACATGTCATACACTGGGCACACCCACATGTCATACACTGGGCACACCCACATGTCATACACTGGGCACAGACACATGTCATACACACAGGGCAGAGACACATGTCATACACACAGGGCAGAGACACATGTCATACACACAGGGCAAACCCACTTGTCATACACACAGGGCAGAGACATGTCATACACAGGGCAGACCCACATGTCATACACAGGGCAGGGACACATGTCATACACACAGGGCAGAGACACATGTCATACACACAGGACAGACCCTCATGTCATACACACAGGGCAGACACACATGTCATACACACAGGGCAGACACACATGTCATACACACAGGGCAGACACACATGTCATACACACAGGGCAGACACACATGTCATACACACAGGGCAGACACACAGGGCAGACACACATGCCATACACACAGGGCAGACACACATGTCATACACACAGGGCAGACACACATGCCATACACACAGGGCAGACACACATGCCATACACACAGGGCAGACACACATGCCATACACACAGGGCAGACACACATGCCATACACACAGGGCAGACACACATGTCATACACACAGGGCAGACACACATGTCATACACACAGGGCAGACACACATGTCATACACACAGGGCAGACACACATGTCATACACACAGGGCAGACACACATGTCATACATGCATGGACAGAGCCAGCGACCAGGTTGCGAGAGATAACCCATGTGGCAGGTGTATGAGAGTGGACTGACCTGGCTAGTGTCAGGGGATCTGAATTGAATGTGTGACTGTCTTCTGTTTCAGACACCAGGGAGCCATGTCACAGATTGTTTCCCACGACACGTTGCTGGGAAGATGGCGCCTGTCACTGGATCTGTTTGGGTGGGTGTTCTGTGATGATGTTGGCGCAGAGCTAGGATCTGTAATAAGTGAACTCGGTTTCCCTGTCAAGGAAAGTCGATTCCGACGAGAGATGGAAAAACTAAGGAATTCACAACAGAGAGATCTGACGCTGGAGGTAATGTGAACTCTTTTAGTGGCCAAATGTTTCCGCCAGGGCGGACATGGCTAGTGTGAGCAGCCCTGTGTGCAATCATGTCTAATGTGAAATACTTCATCATACATCACCATCATTTCACAGGGAGACTGGCACTTGTGCTCTGTTCCCTTCTGCAGTCGCCAGCCAAGAGTTGCCAGATTGGTGGTACAGTGGCAGCCAAGAGTTGCCAGATAGGTGGCAGTCAAGAGTTGCCAGACTGGTGGTACAGTGGCAGCCAAGAGTTGCCAGATTGGTGGTACAGTGGCAGCCAAGAGTTGCCAGACTGGTGGTACAGTGGCAGCCAAGAGTTGCCAGGCTTGTGGTACAGTGGCAGCCAAGAGTTGCCAGATTGGTGGTACAGTAACAGCCAAGAGTTGCCAGATTGGTGGTACAGTTGCAGCCAAGAGTTGCCAGACTGGTGGTACAGTGGTGGCCAAGAGTTGCCAGATTGGTGGTACAGTGGCAGCCAAGAGTTGCCAGATTGGTGGTACAGTGGCGGCCAAGAATTGCCAGACTGGTGATACAGTGGCAGCCAAGAGTTGCCAGACTGGTGGTACAGTGGCAGCCAAGAGTTGCCAGATGGCATTACACACATGGCAAACCCACATGTCATACACGCAGGTCAAACCCACATGTCATACACACTGGGCAGAGACACATGTCATACACACTGGGCAGAGACACATGTCATACACACATGGCAGAGACACATGTGATACACACATGGCAGAGACACATGTCATACACAGGGCACACCATGTCATACACAGGGCACACCCACATGTCATACACAGGGAAGACCCACTTGTGATACACAGGGCAGAGACACATGTCATGCACACAGGGCAGAGACATATGTCATACACAGGGCAAACGCACATGTCATACACAGGGCAGAGACACATGTCATATACACAGGGCAGGCCCACATGTCATATACACAGGGCATACACACAGGGCAGAGAACATGTCATACACACAGGGCAAACCCACATGTCATACACACAGGGCAAACCCTCATGTCATACACAGGGCAAACCCACATGTCATACACAGGGCAGAGACACATGTCATACACATAGGGCAAACCCACATGTCATACACATAGGGCAAACCCACATGTCATACACATAGGGCAGAGACACATGTTATACACACAGGGCAAACCCACATGTCATACACACAGGGCAGAGACACATGTCATACACACAGGGCAGAGACACATGTCATACACACAGGGCAGAGACACATGTCATACACACAGAGCAGAGACACATGTCATACACACAGGGCAGAGACACATGTCATACACACAGGGCAGATACACATTTCATACACAGGGTAGACTCACATGTCATACACAGGGCAGATACACATTTCATACACAGGGTAGACCCACATGTCATACACTGGGCAAACCCACATGTCATACACTGGGCACACCATGTCATACACTGGGCACACCCACATGTCATACACACAGGGCAGACACACATGTCATACACACAGGGCAGAGACACATGTCATACACTGGGCAGATACACATGTCATACACTGGGCAGACACACATGTCATACACACAGGGCAGAGACACATGTCATACACTGGGCACACCCACATGTCATACACTGGGCACACCCACATGTCATACACTGGGCACACCCACATGTCATACACACAGGGCAGACACACGTCATACACACAGGGCAGAGACACATGCCATACACAGGGCAGACACACATGTCATACACACAGGGCAGACACAAATGTCATACACACAGGGCAGACACACATGTCATACACACAGGGCAGACACACATGTCATACACACAGGGCAGACACACAGGGCAGACACACATGCCATACACACAGGGCAGACACACATGCCATACACACAGGGCAGACACACATGTCATACACACAGGGCAGACACACATGTCATACACACAGGGCAGACACACATGTCATACACACAGGGCAGACACACATGTCATACACACAGGGCAGACACACATGTCATACATGCATGGAAAGAGCCAGCGGCCAGGTTGCGAGAGATAACCCATATGGCAGGTGTATGAGAGTGGACTGACCTGGCTAGTGTCAGGGGATCTGAATTGAATGTGTGACTGTCTTCTGTTTCAGACACCAGGGAGCCATGTCACAGATTGTTTCCCACGACACGTTGCTGGGAAGATGGCGCGTGTCACTGGATCTGTTTGGGTGGGTGTTCTGTGATGATGTTGGCGCAGAGCTAGGATCTGTAATAAGTGAACTCGATGGTTTCCCTGTCAAGGAAAGTCGATTCCGACGAGAGATGGAAAAACTAAGGAATTCACAACAGAGAGATCTGACGCTGGAGGTAATGTGAACTCTTTTAGTGGCCAAATGTTTCCGCCAGGGCGGACATGGCTAGTGTGAGCAGCCCTGTGTGCAATCATGTCTAATGTGAAATACTTCATCATACATCACCATCATTTCACAGGGAGACTGGCACTTGTGCTCTGTTCCCTTCTGCAGTCGCCAGCCAAGAGTTGCCAGATTGGTGGTACAGTGGCAGCCAAGAGTTGCCAGATAGGTGGCAGTCAAGAGTTGCCAGACTGGTGGTACAGTGGCAGCCAAGAGTTGCCAGATTGGTGGTACAGTGGCAGCCAAGAGTTGCCAGACTGGTGGTACAGTGGCAGCCAAGAGTTGCCAGGCTTGTGGTACAGTGGCAGCCAAGAGTTGCCAGATTGGTGGTACAGTGACAGCCAAGAGTTGCCAGATTGGTGGTACAGTTGCAGCCAAGAGTTGCCAGACTGGTGGTACAGTGGTGGCCAAGAGTTGCCAGATTGGTGGTACAGTGGCAGCCAAGAGTTGCCAGATTGGTGGTACAGTGGCGGCCAAGAATTGCCAGACTGGTGATACAGTGGCAGCCAAGAGTTGCCAGACTGGTGGTACAGTGGCAGCCAAGAGTTGCCAGACTGGTGGTACAGTGGCAGCCAAGAGTTGCCAGACTGGTGGTACAGTGGCAGCCAAGAGTTGCCAGGCTGGTGGTACAGTGGCAGCCAAGAGTTGCCAGGCTGGTGGTACAGTGGCAGCCAAGAGTTGCCAGATTGGTGGTACAGTGGCAGCCAAGAGTTGCCAGATGGCATTACACACATGGCAAACCCACATGTCATACACGCAGGTCAAACCCACATGTCATACACACTGGGCAGAGACACATGTCATACACACTGGGCAGAGACACATGTCATACACACATGGCAGAGACACATGTCATACACACATGGCAGAGACACATGTCATACACAGGGCACACCATGTCATACACAGGGCACACCCACATGTCATACACAGGGAAGACCCACTTGTGATACACAGGGCAGAGACACATGTCATGCACACAGGGCAGAGACATATGTCATACACAGGGCAAACGCACATGTCATACACAGGGCAGAGACACATGTCATATACACAGGGCAGGCCCACATGTCATATACACAGGGCATACACACAGGGCAGAGAACATGTCATACACACAGGGCAAACCCACATGTCATACACAGGGCAAACCCACATGTCATACACAGGGCAGAGACACATGTCATACACATAGGGCAAACCCACATGTCATACACATAGGGCAAACCCACATGTCATACACATAGGGCAGAGACACATGTTATACACACAGGGCAAACCCACATGTCATACACACAGGGCAGAGACACATGTCATACACACAGGGCAGAGACACATGTCATACACACAGGACAGAGACACATGTCATACACACAGGGCAGAGACACATGTCATACACACAGGGCAGAGACACATGTCATACACACAGGGCAGATACACATTTTATACACAGGGTAGACTCACATGTCATACACAGGGCAGATACACATTTCATACACAGGGTAGACCCACATGTCATACACAGGGCAAACCCACATGTCATACACTGGGCACACCATGTCATACACTGGGCACACCCACATGTCATACACACAGGGCAGACACACATGTCATACACACAGGGCAGAGACACATGTCATACACTGGGCAGATACACATGTCATACACTGGGCAGACACACATGTCATACACACAGGGCAGAGACACATGTCATACACTGGGCACACCCACATGTCATACACTGGGCACACCCACATGTCATACACTGGGCACACCCACATGTCATACACACAGGGCAGACACACGTCATACACACAGGGCAGAGACACATGCCATACACAGGGCAGACACACATGTCATACACACAGGGCAGACACACATGTCATACACACAGGGCAGACACACATGTCATACACACAGGGCAGACACACATGTCATACACACAGGGCAGACACACAGGGCAGACACACATGCCATACACACAGGGCAGACACACATGCCATACACACAGGGCAGACACACATGTCATACACACAGGGCAGACAATGTCATACACACAGGGCAGACACACATGTCATACACACAGGGCAGACACACATGTCATACACACAGGGCAGACACACATGTCATACACACAGGGCAGACACACATGTCATACATGCATGGACAGAGCCAGCGGCCAGGTTGCGAGAGATAACCCATATGGCAGGTGTATGAGAGTGGACTGACCTGGCTAGTGTCAGGGGATCTGAATTGAATGTGTGACTGTCTTGTTTCAGACACCAGGGAGCCATGTCACAGATTGTTTCCCACGACACGTTGCTGGGAAGATGGCGCGTGTCACTGGATCTGTTTGGGTGGGTGTTCTGTGATGATGTTGGCGCAGAGCTAGGATCTGTAATAAGTGAACTCGATGGTTTCCCTGTCAAGGAAAGTCGATTCCGACGAGAGATGGAAAAACTAAGGAATTCACAACAGAGAGATCTGACGCTGGAGGTAATGTGAACTCTTTTAGTGGCCAAATGTTTCCGCCAGGGCGGACATGGCTAGTGTGAGCAGCCCTGTGTGCAATCATGTCTAATGTGAAATACTTCATCATACATCACCATCATTTCACAGGGAGACTGGCACTTGTGCTCTGTTCCCTTCTGCAGTCGCCAGCCAAGAGTTGCCAGATTGGTGGTACAGTGGCAGCCAAGAGTTGCCAGATAGGTGGCAGTCAAGAGTTGCCAGACTGGTGGTACAGTGGCAGCCAAGAGTTGCCAGATTGGTGGTACAGTGGCAGCCAAGAGTTGCCAGACTGGTGGTACAGTGGCAGCCAAGAGTTGCCAGGCTTGTGGTACAGTGGCAGCCAAGAGTTGCCAGATTGGTGGTACAGTGACAGCCAAGAGTTGCCAGATTGGTGGTACAGTTGCAGCCAAGAGTTGCCAGACTGGTGGTACAGTGGTGGCCAAGAGTTGCCAGATTGGTGGTACAGTGGCAGCCAAGAGTTGCCAGATTGGTGGTACAGTGGCGGCCAAGAATTGCCAGACTGGTGATACAGTGGCAGCCAAGAGTTGCCAGACTGGTGGTACAGTGGCAGCCAAGAGTTGCCAGACTGGTGGTACAGTGGCAGCCAAGAGTTGCCAGACTGGTGGTACAGTGGCAGCCAAGAGTTGCCAGGCTGGTGGTACAGTGGCAGCCAAGAGTTGCCAGGCTGGTGGTACAGTGGCAGCCAAGAGTTGCCAGATTGGTGGTACAGTGGCAGCCAAGAGTTGCCAGATGGCATTACACACATGGCAAACCCACATGTCATACACGCAGGTCAAACCCACATGTCATACACACTGGGCAGAGACACATGTCATACACACTGGGCAGAGACACATGTCATACACACATGGCAGAGACACATGTCATACACACATGGCAGAGACACATGTCATACACAGGGCACACCATGTCATACACAGGGAAGACCCACTTGTGATACACAGGGCAGAGACATATGTCATACACACAGGGCAGAGACACATGTTATACACACAGGGCAGAGACATATGTCATACACATGGCAAACGCACATGTCATACACAGGGCAGAGACACATGTCATATACACAGGGCAGGCCCACATGTCATATACACAGGGCATACCCACATGTCATACCCACATGTCATACACAGGGCAGAGAACATGTCATACACACAGGGCAAACCCACATGTCATACACACAGGGCAAACCCACATGTCATACACAGGGCAAACCCACATGTCATACACATAGGGCAAACCCACATGTCATACACACAGGGCAGATACACATGTCATACACACAGGGCAGAGACACATGTCATACACACAGGGCAGAGACCCATGTCATACACACAGGGCAGAGACACATGTCATACACACAGGGCAGAGACACACGTCATACACACAGGGCATATACACATGTCATACACACAGGGTAGACCCACATGTCATACACAGGGCAGATACACATTTCATACACAGGGTAGACCCACATGTCATACACAGGGCAAACCCACATGTCATACACTGGGCACACCCACATGTCATACACTGGGCTCACCCACATGTCATACACACAGGGCAGACACATATGTCATACACGCAGGGCAGAGACACATGTCATACACTGGGCAGATACACATGTCATACACTGGTCACACCCACATGTCATACACTGGGCACACCCACATGTCATACACACAGGGCAGAGACACATGTCATACACAGGACAGAGACACATGTCATACACACAGGGCAAACCCACTTGTCATACACACAGGGCAGAGACACATGTCATACACATAGGGCAGAGATACATGTCATACACAGGGCAAACCCACATGTCATACACACAGGGCAGACACACATGTCATACACACAGTTTAGAGACACATGTCATACACACAGGGTAGAGACACATGTCATACGCACAGGGCAAACCCACATGTCATTAACAGGGCAGAGACACATGTCATACACAGGGCAGACCCACATGTCATACACAGGGCAGACCCACATGTCATACACAGGGCAGGGACACATGTCATACACACAGGGCAGAGACACATGTCATACACACAGGACAGACCCTCATGTCATACACACAGGGCAGACACACATGTCATACACACAGGGCAGACACACATGCCATACACACAGGGCAGACCCACATGTCATACACACAGGGCAGACACACATGTCATACACACAGGGTAGACACACAGGTCATACACACAGGGCAGACACACAGGGCAGACACACATGCCATACACACAGGGCAGACACACATGCCATACACAAGGGCAGACACACAGGGCAGACACACAGGGCAGACACACATGCCAGACACACAGGGCAGACACACATGTCATACACACAGGGCAGACACACATGTCATACACACAGGGCAGACACACATGTCATACACACAGGGCAGACACACATGTCATACACACAGGGCAGACACACATGTCATACATGCATGGACAGAGCCAGCGGCCAGGTTGCGAGAGATAACCCATATGGCAGGTGTATGAGAGTGGACTGACCTGGCTAGTGTCAGGGGATCTGAATTGAATGTGTGACTGTCTTCTGTTTCAGACACCAGGGAGCCCTGTCACAGATTGTTTCCCACGACACGTTGCTGGGAAGATGGCGCCTGTCACTGGATCTGTTTGGGTGGGTGTTCTGTGATGATGTTGGCGCAGAGCTAGGATCTGTAATAAGTGAACTCGATGGTTTCCCTGTCAAGGAAAGTCGATTCCGACGAGAGATGGAAAAACTAAGGAATTCACAACAGAGAGATCTGACGCTGGAGGTAATGTGAACTCTTTTAGTGGCCAAATGTTTCCGCCAGGGCGGACATGGCTAGTGTGAGCAGCCCTGTGTGCAATCATGTCTAATGTGAAATACTTCATCATACATCACCATCATTTCACAGGGAGACTGGCACTTGTGCTCTGTTCCCTTCTGCAGTCGCCAGCCAAGAGTTGCCAGATTGGTGGTACAGTGGCAGCCAAGAGTTGCCAGATAGGTGGCAGTCAAGAGTTGCCAGACTGGTGGTACAGTGGCAGCCAAGAGTTGCCAGATTGGTGGTACAGTGGCAGCCAAGAGTTGCCAGACTGGTGGTACAGTGGCAGCCAAGAGTTGCCAGACTGGTGGTACAGTGGCAGCCAAGAGTTGCCAGGCTGGTGGTACAGTGGCAGCCAAGAGTTGCCAGGCTGGTGGTACAGTGGCAGCCAAGAGTTGCCAGATTGGTGGTACAGTGGCAGCCAAGAGTTGCCAGATGGCATTACACAAATGGCAAACCCACATGTCATACACGCAGGTCAAACCCACATGTCATACACACTGGGCAGAGACACATGTCATACACACTGGGCAGAGACACATGTCATACACACATGGCAGAGACACATGTCATACACACATGGCAGAGACACATGTCATACACAGGGCACACCATGTCATACACAGGGCACACCCACATGTCATACACAGGGAAGACCCACTTGTGATACACAGGGCAGAGACACATGTCATGCACACAGGGCAGAGACATATGTCATACACAGGGCAAACGCACATGTCATACACAGGGCAGAGACACATGTCATATACACAGGGCAGGCCCACATGTCATATACACAGGGCATACACACAGGGCAGAGAACATGTCATACACACAGGGCAAACCCACATGTCATACACAGGGCAAACCCACATGTCATACACAGGGCAGAGACACATGTCATACACATAGGGCAAACCCACATGTCATACACATAGGGCAAACCCACATGTCATACACATAGGGCAGAGACACATGTTATACACACAGGGCAAACCCACATGTCATACACACAGGGCAGAGACACATGTCATACACACAGGGCAGACACACATGTCATACACACAGGGCAGACACACATGTCATACACACAGGGCAGACACACAGGGCAGACACACATGCCATACACACAGGGCAGACACACATGCCATACACACAGGGCAGACACACATGTCATACACACAGGGCAGACACACATGTCATACACACAGGGCAGACACACATGTCATACACACAGGGCAGACACACATGTCATACACACAGGGCAGACACACATGTCATACATGCATGGAAAGAGCCAGCGGCCAGGTTGCGAGAGATAACCCATATGGCAGGTGTATGAGAGTGGACTGACCTGGCTAGTGTCAGGGGATCTGAATTGAATGTGTGACTGTCTTCTGTTTCAGACACCAGGGAGCCATGTCACAGATTGTTTCCCACGACACGTTGCTGGGAAGATGGCGCGTGTCACTGGATCTGTTTGGGTGGGTGTTCTGTGATGATGTTGGCGCAGAGCTAGGATCTGTAATAAGTGAACTCGATGGTTTCCCTGTCAAGGAAAGTCGATTCCGACGAGAGATGGAAAAACTAAGGAATTCACAACAGAGAGATCTGACGCTGGAGGTAATGTGAACTCTTTTAGTGGCCAAATGTTTCCGCCAGGGCGGACATGGCTAGTGTGAGCAGCCCTGTGTGCAATCATGTCTAATGTGAAATACTTCATCATACATCACCATCATTTCACAGGGAGACTGGCACTTGTGCTCTGTTCCCTTCTGCAGTCGCCAGCCAAGAGTTGCCAGATTGGTGGTACAGTGGCAGCCAAGAGTTGCCAGATAGGTGGCAGTCAAGAGTTGCCAGACTGGTGGTACAGTGGCAGCCAAGAGTTGCCAGATTGGTGGTACAGTGGCAGCCAAGAGTTGCCAGACTGGTGGTACAGTGGCAGCCAAGAGTTGCCAGGCTTGTGGTACAGTGGCAGCCAAGAGTTGCCAGATTGGTGGTACAGTGACAGCCAAGAGTTGCCAGATTGGTGGTACAGTTGCAGCCAAGAGTTGCCAGACTGGTGGTACAGTGGTGGCCAAGAGTTGCCAGATTGGTGGTACAGTGGCAGCCAAGAGTTGCCAGATTGGTGGTACAGTGGCGGCCAAGAATTGCCAGACTGGTGATACAGTGGCAGCCAAGAGTTGCCAGACTGGTGGTACAGTGGCAGCCAAGAGTTGCCAGACTGGTGGTACAGTGGCAGCCAAGAGTTGCCAGACTGGTGGTACAGTGGCAGCCAAGAGTTGCCAGGCTGGTGGTACAGTGGCAGCCAAGAGTTGCCAGGCTGGTGGTACAGTGGCAGCCAAGAGTTGCCAGATTGGTGGTACAGTGGCAGCCAAGAGTTGCCAGATGGCATTACACACATGGCAAACCCACATGTCATACACGCAGGTCAAACCCACATGTCATACACACTGGGCAGAGACACATGTCATACACACTGGGCAGAGACACATGTCATACACACATGGCAGAGACACATGTCATACACACATGGCAGAGACACATGTCATACACAGGGCACACCATGTCATACACAGGGCACACCCACATGTCATACACAGGGAAGACCCACTTGTGATACACAGGGCAGAGACACATGTCATGCACACAGGGCAGAGACATATGTCATACACAGGGCAAACGCACATGTCATACACAGGGCAGAGACACATGTCATATACACAGGGCAGGCCCACATGTCATATACACAGGGCATACACACAGGGCAGAGAACATGTCATACACACAGGGCAAACCCACATGTCATACACAGGGCAAACCCACATGTCATACACAGGGCAGAGACACATGTCATACACATAGGGCAAACCCACATGTCATACACATAGGGCAAACCCACATGTCATACACATAGGGCAGAGACACATGTTATACACACAGGGCAAACCCACATGTCATACACACAGGGCAGAGACACATGTCATACACACAGGGCAGAGACACATGTCATACACACAGGACAGAGACACATGTCATACACACAGGGCAGAGACACATGTCATACACACAGGGCAGAGACACATGTCATACACACAGGGCAGATACACATTTTATACACAGGGTAGACTCACATGTCATACACAGGGCAGATACACATTTCATACACAGGGTAGACCCACATGTCATACACAGGGCAAACCCACATGTCATACACTGGGCACACCATGTCATACACTGGGCACACCCACATGTCATACACACAGGGCAGACACACATGTCATACACACAGGGCAGAGACACATGTCATACACTGGGCAGATACACATGTCATACACTGGGCAGACACACATGTCATACACACAGGGCAGAGACACATGTCATACACTGGGCACACCCACATGTCATACACTGGGCACACCCACATGTCATACACTGGGCACACCCACATGTCATACACACAGGGCAGACACACGTCATACACACAGGGCAGAGACACATGCCATACACAGGGCAGACACACATGTCATACACACAGGGCAGACACACATGTCATACACACAGGGCAGACACACATGTCATACACACAGGGCAGACACACATGTCATACACACAGGGCAGACACACAGGGCAGACACACATGCCATACACACAGGGCAGACACACATGCCATACACACAGGGCAGACACACATGTCATACACACAGGGCAGACAATGTCATACACACAGGGCAGACACACATGTCATACACACAGGGCAGACACACATGTCATACACACAGGGCAGACACACATGTCATACACACAGGGCAGACACACATGTCATACATGCATGGACAGAGCCAGCGGCCAGGTTGCGAGAGATAACCCATATGGCAGGTGTATGAGAGTGGACTGACCTGGCTAGTGTCAGGGGATCTGAATTGAATGTGTGACTGTCTTGTTTCAGACACCAGGGAGCCATGTCACAGATTGTTTCCCACGACACGTTGCTGGGAAGATGGCGCGTGTCACTGGATCTGTTTGGGTGGGTGTTCTGTGATGATGTTGGCGCAGAGCTAGGATCTGTAATAAGTGAACTCGATGGTTTCCCTGTCAAGGAAAGTCGATTCCGACGAGAGATGGAAAAACTAAGGAATTCACAACAGAGAGATCTGACGCTGGAGGTAATGTGAACTCTTTTAGTGGCCAAATGTTTCCGCCAGGGCGGACATGGCTAGTGTGAGCAGCCCTGTGTGCAATCATGTCTAATGTGAAATACTTCATCATACATCACCATCATTTCACAGGGAGACTGGCACTTGTGCTCTGTTCCCTTCTGCAGTCGCCAGCCAAGAGTTGCCAGATTGGTGGTACAGTGGCAGCCAAGAGTTGCCAGATAGGTGGCAGTCAAGAGTTGCCAGACTGGTGGTACAGTGGCAGCCAAGAGTTGCCAGATTGGTGGTACAGTGGCAGCCAAGAGTTGCCAGACTGGTGGTACAGTGGCAGCCAAGAGTTGCCAGGCTTGTGGTACAGTGGCAGCCAAGAGTTGCCAGATTGGTGGTACAGTGACAGCCAAGAGTTGCCAGATTGGTGGTACAGTTGCAGCCAAGAGTTGCCAGACTGGTGGTACAGTGGTGGCCAAGAGTTGCCAGATTGGTGGTACAGTGGCAGCCAAGAGTTGCCAGATTGGTGGTACAGTGGCGGCCAAGAATTGCCAGACTGGTGATACAGTGGCAGCCAAGAGTTGCCAGACTGGTGGTACAGTGGCAGCCAAGAGTTGCCAGACTGGTGGTACAGTGGCAGCCAAGAGTTGCCAGACTGGTGGTACAGTGGCAGCCAAGAGTTGCCAGGCTGGTGGTACAGTGGCAGCCAAGAGTTGCCAGGCTGGTGGTACAGTGGCAGCCAAGAGTTGCCAGATTGGTGGTACAGTGGCAGCCAAGAGTTGCCAGATGGCATTACACACATGGCAAACCCACATGTCATACACGCAGGTCAAACCCACATGTCATACACACTGGGCAGAGACACATGTCATACACACTGGGCAGAGACACATGTCATACACACATGGCAGAGACACATGTCATACACACATGGCAGAGACACATGTCATACACAGGGCACACCATGTCATACACAGGGCACACCCACATGTCATACACAGGGAAGACCCACTTGTGATACACAGGGCAGAGACATATGTCATACACACAGGGCAGAGACACATGTCATACACACAGGGCAGAGACATATGTCATACACATGGCAAACGCACATGTCATACACAGGGCAGAGACACATGTCATATACACAGGGCAGGCCCACATGTCATATACACAGGGCATACCCACATGTCATACCCACATGTCATACACAGGGCAGAGAACATGTCATACACACAGGGCAAACCCACATGTCATACACAGGGCAAACCCACATGTCATACACATAGGGCAAACCCACATGTCATACACACAGGGCAGAGACACATGTCATACACACAGGGCAGAGACACATGTCATACACACAGGGCAGAGACCCATGTCATACACACAGGGCAGAGACACATGTCATACACACAGGGCAGAGACACACGTCATACACACAGGGCATATACACATGTCATACACACAGGGTAGACCCACATGTCATACACAGGGCAGATACACATTTCATACACAGGGTAGACCCACATGTCATACACAGGGCAAACCCACATGTCATACACTGGGCACACCCACATGTCATACACTGGGCTCACCCACATGTCATACACACAGGGCAGACACATATGTCATACACGCAGGGCAGAGACACATGTCATACACTGGGCAGATACACATGTCATACACTGGTCACACCCACATGTCATACACTGGGCACACCCACATGTCATACACACAGGGCAGAGACACATGTCATACACAGGACAGAGACACATGTCATACACACAGGGCAAACCCACTTGTCATACACACAGGGCAGAGACACATGTCATACACATAGGGCAGAGATACATGTCATACACAGGGCAAACCCACATGTCATACACACAGGGCAGACACACATGTCATACACACAGTTTAGAGACACATGTCATACACACAGGGTAGAGACACATGTCATACGCACAGGGCAAACCCACATGTCATTAACAGGGCAGAGACACATGTCATACACAGGGCAGACCCACATGTCATACACAGGGCAGACCCACATGTCATACACAGGGCAGGGACACATGTCATACACACAGGGCAGAGACACATGTCATACACACAGGACAGACCCTCATGTCATACACACAGGGCAGACACACATGTCATACACACAGGGCAGACACACATGTCATACACACAGGGCAGACACACATGCCATACACACAGGGCAGACCCACATGTCATACACACAGGGCAGACACACATGTCATACACACAGGGTAGACACACAGGTCATACACACAGGGCAGACACACAGGGCAGACACACAGGTCATACACACAGGGCAGACACACAGGGCAGACACACATGCCATACACACAGGGCAGACACACATGCCATACACAAGGGCAGACACACAGGGCAGACACACAGGGCAGACACACATGCCAGACACACAGGGCAGACACACATGTCATACACACAGGGCAGACACACATGTCATACACACAGGGCAGACACACATGTCATACACACAGGGCAGACACACATGTCATACACACAGGGCAGACACACATGTCATACATGCATGGACAGAGCCAGCGGCCAGGTTGCGAGAGATAACCCATATGGCAGGTGTATGAGAGTGGACTGACCTGGCTAGTGTCAGGGGATCTGAATTGAATGTGTGACTGTCTTCTGTTTCAGACACCAGGGAGCCCTGTCACAGATTGTTTCCCACGACACGTTGCTGGGAAGATGGCGCCTGTCACTGGATCTGTTTGGGTGGGTGTTCTGTGATGATGTTGGCGCAGAGCTAGGATCTGTAATAAGTGAACTCGATGGTTTCCCTGTCAAGGAAAGTCGATTCCGACGAGAGATGGAAAAACTAAGGAATTCACAACAGAGAGATCTGACGCTGGAGGTAATGTGAACTCTTTTAGTGGCCAAATGTTTCCACCAGGGCGGACATGGCTAGTGTGAGCAGCCCTGTGTGCAATCATGTCTAATGTGAAATACTTCATCATACATCACCATCATTTCACAGGGAGACTGGCACTTGTGCTCTGTTCCCTTCTGCAGTCGCCAGCCAAGAGTTGCCAGATTGGTGGTACAGTGGCAGCCAAGAGTTGCCAGATAGGTGGCAGTCAAGAGTTGCCAGACTGGTGGTACAGTGGCAGCCAAGAGTTGCCAGATTGGTGGTACAGTGGCAGCCAAGAGTTGCCAGACTGGTGGTACAGTGGCAGCCAAGAGTTGCCAGACTGGTGGTACAGTGGCAGCCAAGAGTTGCCAGGCTGGTGGTACAGTGGCAGCCAAGAGTTGCCAGGCTGGTGGTACAGTGGCAGCCAAGAGTTGCCAGATTGGTGGTACAGTGGCAGCCAAGAGTTGCCAGATGGCATTACACAAATGGCAAACCCACATGTCATACACGCAGGTCAAACCCACATGTCATACACACTGGGCAGAGACACATGTCATACACACTGGGCAGAGACACATGTCATACACTCATGGCAGAGACACATGTCATACACACATGGCAGAGACACATGTCATACACAGGGCACACCATGTCATACACAGGGCACACCCACATGTCATACACAGGGAAGACCCACTTGTGATACACAGGGCAGAGACACATGTCATGCACACAGGGCAGAGACATATGTCATACACAGGGCAAACGCACATGTCATACACAGGGCAGAGACACATGTCATATACACAGGGCAGGCCCACATGTCATATACACAGGGCATACACACAGGGCAGAGAACATGTCATACACACAGGGCAAACCCACATGTCATACACAGGGCAAACCCACATGTCATACACAGGGCAGAGACACATGTCATACACATAGGGCAAACCCACACGTCATACACATAGGGCAAACCCACATGTCATACACATAGGGCAGAGACACATGTTATACACACAGGGCAAACCCACATGTCATACACACAGGGCAGAGACACATGTCATACACACAGGGCAGAGACACATGTCATACACACAGGACAGAGACACATGTCATACACACAGGGCAGAGACACATGTCATACACACAGGGCAGATACACATTTCATACACAGGGTAGACTCACATGTCATACACAGGGCAGATACACATTTCATACACAGGGTAGACCCACATGTCATACACAGGGCAAACCCACATGTCATACACTGGGCACACCATGTCATACACTGGGCACACCCACATGTCATACACACAGGGCAGACACACATGTCATACACACAGGGCAGAGACACATGTCATACACTGGGCAGATACACATGTCATACACTGGGCAGACACACATGTCATACACACAGGGCAGAGACACATGTCATACACTGGGCACACCCACATGTCATACACTGGGCACACCCACATGTCATACACTGGGCACACCCACATGTCATACACACAGGGCAGACACACGTCATACACACAGGGCAGAGACACATGCCATACACAGGGCAGACACACATGTCATACACACAGGGCAGACACACATGTCATACACACAGGGCAGACACACATGTCATACACACAGGGCAGACACACATGTCATACACACAGGGCAGACACACAGGGCAGACACACATGCCATACACACAGGGCAGACACACATGTCATACACACAGGGCAGACACACATGTCATACACACAGGGCAGACACACATGTCATACACACAGGGCAGACACACATGTCATACACACAGGGCAGACACACATGTCATACACACAGGGCAGACACACATGTCATACACACAGGGCAGACACACATGTCATACATGCATGGACAGAGCCAGCGGCCAGGTTGCGAGAGATAACCCATATGGCAGGTGTATGAGAGTGGACTGACCTGGCTAGTGTCAGGGGATCTGAATTGAATGTGTGACTGTCTTGTTTCAGACACCAGGGAGCCATGTCACAGATTGTTTCCCACGACACGTTGCTGGGAAGATGGCGCGTGTCACTGGATCTGTTTGGGTGGGTGTTCTGTGATGATGTTGGCGCAGAGCTAGGATCTGTAATAAGTGAACTCGATGGTTTCCCTGTCAAGGAAAGTCGATTCCGACGAGAGATGGAAAAACTAAGGAATTCACAACAGAGAGATCTGACGCTGGAGGTAATGTGAACTCTTTTAGTGGCCAAATGTTTCCGCCAGGGCGGACATGGCTAGTGTGAGCAGCCCTGTGTGCAATCATGTCTAATGTGAAATACTTCATCATACATCACCATCATTTCACAGGGAGACTGGCACTTGTGCTCTGTTCCCTTCTGCAGTCGCCAGCCAAGAGTTGCCAGATTGGTGGTACAGTGGCAGCCAAGAGTTGCCAGATAGGTGGCAGTCAAGAGTTGCCAGACTGGTGGTACAGTGGCAGCCAAGAGTTGCCAGATTGGTGGTACAGTGGCAGCCAAGAGTTGCCAGACTGGTGTTACAGTGGCAGCCAAGAGTTGCCAGGCTTGTGGTACAGTGGCAGCCAAGAGTTGCCAGATTGGTGGTACAGTGACAGCCAAGAGTTGCCAGATTGGTGATACAGTTGCAGCCAAGAGTTGCCAGACTGGTGGTACAGTGGTGGCCAAGAGTTGCCAGATTGGTGGTACAGTGGCAGCCAAGAGTTGCCAGATTGGTGGTACAGTGGCGGCCAAGAATTGCCAGACTGGTGATACAGTGGCAGCCAAGAGTTGCCAGACTGGTGGTACAGTGGCAGCCAAGAGTTGCCAGACTGGTGGTACAGTGGCAGCCAAGAGTTGCCAGACTGGTGGTACAGTGGCAGCCAAGAGTTGCCAGGCTGGTGGTACAGTGGCAGCCAAGAGTTGCCAGGCTGGTGGTACAGTGGCAGCCAAGAGTTGCCAGATTGGTGGTACAGTGGCAGCCAAGAGTTGCCAGATGGCATTACACACATGGCAAACCCACATGTCATACACGCAGGTCAAACCCACATGTCATACACACTGGGCAGAGACACATGTCATACACACTGGGCAGAGACACATGTCATACACACATGGCAGAGACACATGTCATACACACATGGCAGAGACACATGTCATACACAGGGCACACCATGTCATACACAGGGCACACCCACATGTCATACACAGGGAAGACCCACTTGTGATACACAGGGCAGAGACATATGTCATACACACAGGGCAGAGACACATGTCATACACACAGGGCAGAGACATATGTCATACACATGGCAAACGCACATGTCATACACAGGGCAGAGACACATGTCATATACACAGGGCATACCCACATGTCATACCCACATGTCATACACAGGGCAGAGAACATGTCATACACACAGGGCAAACCCACATGTCATACACACAGGGCAAACCCACATGTCATACACAGGGCAAACCCACATGTCATACACATAGGGCAAACCCACATGTCATACACACAGGGCAGAGACACATGTCATACACACAGGGCAGAGACCCATGTCATACACACAGGGCAGAGACACATGTCATACACACAGGGCAGAGACACACGTCATACACACAGGGCATATACACATGTCATACACACAGGGTAGACCCACATGTCATACACAGGGCAGATACACATTTCATACACAGGGTAGACCCACATGTCATACACAGGGCAAACCCACATGTCATACACTGGGCACACCCACATGTCATACACTGGGCTCACCCACATGTCATACACACAGGGCAGACACATATGTCATACACGCAGGGCAGAGACACATGTCATACACTGGGCAGATACACATGTCATACACTGGTCACACCCACATGTCATACACTGGGCACACCCACATGTCATACACACAGGGCAGAGACACATGTCATACACAGGACAGAGACACATGTCATACACACAGGGCAAACCCACTTGTCATACACACAGGGCAGAGACACATGTCATACACATAGGGCAGAGATACATGTCATACACAGGGCAAACCCACATGTCATACACACAGGGCAGACACACATGTCATACACACAGTTTAGAGACACATGTCATACACACAGGGTAGAGACACATGTCATACGCACAGGGCAAACCCACATGTCATTAACAGGGCAGAGACACATGTCATACACAGGGCAGACCCACATGTCATACACAGGGCAGACCCACATGTCATACACAGGGCAGGGACACATGTCATACACACAGGGTAGACACACAGGTCATACACACAGGGTAGACACACAGGGCAGACACACAGGGCAGACACACATGTCATACACACAGGGCAGACACACAGGGCAGACACACATGCCATACACACATGCCATACACACAGGGCAGACACACATGCCATACACAAGGGCAGACACACAGGGCAGACACACAGGGCAGACACACATGCCAGACACACAGGGCAGACACACATGTCATACACACAGGGCAGACACACATGTCATACACACAGGGCAGACACACATGTCATACACACAGGGCAGACACACATGTCATACACACAGGGCAGACACACATGTCATACATGCATGGACAGAGCCAGCGGCCAGGTTGCGAGAGATAACCCATATGGCAGGTGTATGAGAGTGGACTGACCTGGCTAGTGTCAGGGGATCTGAATTGAATGTGTGACTGTCTTCTGTTTCAGACACCAGGGAGCCCTGTCACAGATTGTTTCCCACGACACGTTGCTGGGAAGATGGCGCCTGTCACTGGATCTGTTTGGGTGGGTGTTCTGTGATGATGTTGGCGCAGAGCTAGGATCTGTAATAAGTGAACTCGATGGTTTCCCTGTCAAGGAAAGTCGATTCCGACGAGAGATGGAAAAACTAAGGAATTCACAACAGAGAGATCTGACGCTGGAGGTAATGTGAACTCTTTTAGTGGCCAAATGTTTCCGCCAGGGCGGACATGGCTAGTGTGAGCAGCCCTGTGTGCAATCATGTCTAATGTGAAATACTTCATCATACATCACCATCATTTCACAGGGAGACTGGCACTTGTGCTCTGTTCCCTTCTGCAGTCGCCAGCCAAGAGTTGCCAGATTGGTGGTACAGTGGCAGCCAAGAGTTGCCAGATAGGTGGCAGTCAAGAGTTGCCAGACTGGTGGTACAGTGGCAGCCAAGAGTTGCCAGATTGGTGGTACAGTGGCAGCCAAGAGTTGCCAGACTGGTGGTACAGTGGCAGCCAAGAGTTGCCAGGCTTGTGGTACAGTGGCAGCCAAGAGTTGCCAGATTGGTGGTACAGTGACAGCCAAGAGTTGCCAGATTGGTGGTACAGTGGCAGCCAAGAGTTGCCAGACTGGTGGTACAGTGGTGGCCAAGAGTTGCCAGATTGGTGGTACAGTGGCAGCCAAGAGTTGCCAGATTGGTGGTACAGTGGCGGCCAAGAATTGCCAGACTGGTGGTACAGTGGCAGCCAAGAGTTGCCAGACTGGTGGGACAGTGGCAGCCAAGAGTTGCCAGATGGCATTACACACACATGGCAAACCCACATGTCATACACGCAGGTCAAACCCACATGTCATACACACTGGGCAGAGACACATGTCATACACACTGGGCAGAGACACATGTCATACACACATGGCAGAGACACATGTCATACACACATGGCAGAGACACATGTCATACACAGGGCACACCATGTCATACACAGGGCACACCCACATGTCATACACAGGGAAGACCCACTTGTGATACACAGGGCAGAGACACATGTCATACACACAGGGCAGAGACATATGTCATACACAGGGCAAACGCACATGTCATACACAGGGCAGAGACACATGTCATATACACAGGGCAGGCCCACATGTCATATACACAGGGCATACCCACATGTCATACACAGGGCAGAGAACATGTCATACACACAGGGCAAACCCACATGTCATACACACAGGGCAAACCCACATGTCATACACACAGGGCAAACCCACATGTCATACACAGGGCAAACCCACATGTCATACACATAGGGCAAACCCACATGTCATACACACAGGGCAGAGACACATGTCATACACACAGGGCAGAGACACATGTCATACACACAGGGCAGAGACACATGTCATACACACAGGGCAGAGACACATGTCATACACACAGGGCAGATACACATGTCATACACACAGGGTAGACCCACATGTCATACACAGGGCAGATACACATTTCATACACAGGGTAGACCCACATGTCATACACAGGGCAAACCCACATGTCATACACTGGGCACACCCACATGTCATACACTGGGCACACCCACATGTCATACACACAGGGCAGACAAATATGTCATACACGCAGGGCAGAGACACATGTCATACACTGGGCAGATACACATGTCATACACTGGTCACACCCACATGTCATACACTGGGCACACCCACATGTCATACACACAGGGCAGAGACACATGTCATACACAGGGCAGAGACACATGTCATACACACAGGGCAAACCCACTTGTCATACACACAGGGCAGAGACACATGTCATACACATAGGGCAGAGACACATGTCATACACACTGGGCAGAGATACATGTCATACACACAGGGCAGAGACACATGTCATACACACAGGGCAGAGACACATGTCATACACACAGGGCAGAGACACATGTCATACACACAGGGCAGAGACACATGTCATACACACAGGGCAGAGACACATGTCATACACACAGGGCAGATACACATTTCATACACAGGGTAGACTCACATGTCATACACAGGGCAGATACACATTTCATACACAGGGTAGACCCACATGTCATACACAGGGCAAACCCACATGTCATACACTGGGCACACCATGTCATACACTGGGCACACCCACATGTCATACACACAGGGCAGACACACATGTCATACACACAGGGCAGAGACACATGTCATACACTGGGCAGATACACATGTCATACACTGGGCAGACACACATGTCATACACACAGGGCAGAGACACATGTCATACACTGGGCACACCCACATGTCATACACTGGGCACACCCACATGTCATACACTGGGCACACCCACATGTCATACACTGGGCACACCCACATGTCATACACACAGGGCAGACACACGTCATACACACAGGGCAGAGACACATGCCATACACAGGGCAGACACACATGTCATACACACAGGGCAGACACACATGTCATACACACAGGGCAGACACAAATGTCATACACACAGGGCAGACACACATGTCATACACACAGGGCAGACACACATGTCATACACACAGGGCAGACACACAGGGCAGACACACATGCCATACACACAGGGCAGACACACATGCCATACACATAGGGCAGACACACATGTCATACACACAGGGCAGACACACATGTCATACACACAGGGCAGACACACATGTCATACACACAGGGCAGACACACATGTCATACACACAGGGCAGACACACATGTCATACATGCATGGAAAGAGCCAGCGGCCAGGTTGCGAGAGATAACCCATATGGCAGGTGTATGAGAGTGGACTGACCTGGCTAGTGTCAGGGGATCTGAATTGAATGTGTGACTGTCTTGTTTCAGACACCAGGGAGCCATGTCACAGATTGTTTTCCACGACACGTTGCTGGGAAGATGGCGCGTGTCACTGGATCTGTTTGGGTGGGTGTTCTGTGATGATGTTGGCGCAGAGCTAGGATCTGTAATAAGTGAACTCGATGGTTTCCCTGTCAAGGAAAGTCGATTCCGACGAGAGATGGAAAAACTAAGGAATTCACAACAGAGAGATCTGACGCTGGAGGTAATGTGAACTCTTTTAGTGGCCAAATGTTTCCGCCAGGGCGGACATGGCTAGTGTGAGCAGCCCTGTGTGCAATCATGTCTAATGTGAAATACTTCATCATACATCACCATCATTTCACAGGGAGACTGGCACTTGTGCTCTGTTCCCTTCTGCAGTCGCCAGCCAAGAGTTGCCAGATTGGTGGTACAGTGGCAGCCAAGAGTTGCCAGATAGGTGGCAGTCAAGAGTTGCCAGACTGGTGGTACAGTGGCAGCCAAGAGTTGCCAGATTGGTGGTACAGTGGCAGCCAAGAGTTGCCAGACTGGTGGTACAGTGGCAGCCAAGAGTTGCCAGGCTTGTGGTACAGTGGCAGCCAAGAGTTGCCAGATTGGTGGTACAGTGACAGCCAAGAGTTGCCAGATTGGTGGTACAGTTGCAGCCAAGAGTTGCCAGACTGGTGGTACAGTGGTGGCCAAGAGTTGCCAGATTGGTGGTACAGTGGCAGCCAAGAGTTGCCAGATTGGTGGTACAGTGGCGGCCAAGAATTGCCAGACTGGTGATACAGTGGCAGCCAAGAGTTGCCAGACTGGTGGTACAGTGGCAGCCAAGAGTTGCCAGACTGGTGGTACAGTGGCAGCCAAGAGTTGCCAGACTGGTGGTACAGTGGCAGCCAAGAGTTGCCAGGCTGGTGGTACAGTGGCAGCCAAGAGTTGCCAGGCTGGTGGTACAGTGGCAGCCAAGAGTTGCCAGATTGGTGGTACAGTGGCAGCCAAGAGTTGCCAGATGGCATTACACACATGGCAAACCCACATGTCATACACGCAGGTCAAACCCACATGTCATACACACTGGGCAGAGACACATGTCATACACACTGGGCAGAGACACATGTCATACACACATGGCAGAGACACATGTCATACACACATGGCAGAGACACATGTCATACACAGGGCACACCATGTCATACACAGGGCACACCCACATGTCATACACAGGGAAGACCCACTTGTGATACACAGGGCAGAGACACATGTCATGCACACAGGGCAGAGACATATGTCATACACAGGGCAAACGCACATGTCATACACAGGGCAGAGACACATGTCATATACACAGGGCAGGCCCACATGTCATATACACAGGGCATACACACAGGGCAGAGAACATGTCATACACACAGGGCAAACCCACATGTCATACACAGGGCAAACCCACATGTCATACACAGGGCAGAGACACATGTCATACACATAGGGCAAACCCACATGTCATACACATAGGGCAAACCCACATGTCATACACATAGGGCAGAGACACATGTTATACACACAGGGCAAACCCACATGTCATACACACAGGGCAGAGACACATGTCATACACACAGGGCAGAGACACATGTCATACACACAGGACAGAGACACATGTCATACACACAGGGCAGAGACACATGTCATACACACAGGGCAGAGACACATGTCATACACACAGGGCAGATACACATTTCATACACAGGGTAGACTCACATGTCATACACAGGGCAGATACACATTTCATACACAGGGTAGACCCACATGTCATACACAGGGCAAACCCACATGTCATACACTGGGCACACCATGTCATACACTGGGCACACCCACATGTCATACACACAGGGCAGACACACATGTCATACACACAGGGCAGAGACACATGTCATACACTGGGCAGACACACATGTCATACACACAGGGCAGAGACACATGTCATACACTGGGCACACCCACATGTCATACACTGGGCACACCCACATGTCATACACTGGGCACACCCACATGTCATACACACAGGGCAGACACACGTCATACACACAGGGCAGAGACACATGCCATACACAGGGCAGACACACATGTCATACACACAGGGCAGACACACATGTCATACACACAGGGCAGACACACATGTCATACACACAGGGCAGACACACATGTCATACACACAGGGCAGACACACAGGGCAGACACACATGCCATACACACAGGGCAGACACACATGCCATACACACAGGGCAGACACACATGTCATACACACAGGGCAGACACACATGTCATACACACAGGGCAGACACACATGTCATACACACAGGGCAGACACACATGTCATACACACAGGGCAGACACACATGTCATACACACAGGGCAGACACACATGTCATACATGCATGGACAGAGCCAGCGGCCAGGTTGCGAGAGATAACCCATATGGCAGGTGTATGAGAGTGGACTGACCTGGCTAGTGTCAGGGGATCTGAATTGAATGTGTGACTGTCTTGTTTCAGACACCAGGGAGCCATGTCACAGATTGTTTCCCACGACACGTTGCTGGGAAGATGGCGCGTGTCACTGGATCTGTTTGGGTGGGTGTTCTGTGATGATGTTGGCGCAGAGCTAGGATCTGTAATAAGTGAACTCGATGGTTTCCCTGTCAAGGAAAGTCGATTCCTACGAGAGATGGAAAAACTAAGGAATTCACAACAGAGAGATCTGACGCTGGAGGTAATGTGAACTCTTTTAGTGGCCAAATGTTTCCGCCAGGGCGGACATGGCTAGTGTGAGCAGCCCTGTGTGCAATCATGTCTAATGTGAAATACTTCATCATACATCACCATCATTTCACAGGGAGACTGGCACTTGTGCTCTGTTCCCTTCTGCAGTCGCCAGCCAAGAGTTGCCAGATTGGTGGTACAGTGGCAGCCAAGAGTTGCCAGATAGGTGGCAGTCAAGAGTTGCCAGACTGGTGGTACAGTGGCAGCCAAGAGTTGCCAGATTGGTGGTACAGTGGCAGCCAAGAGTTGCCAGACTGGTGGTACAGTGGCAGCCAAGAGTTGCCAGGCTTGTGGTACAGTGGCAGCCAAGAGTTGCCAGATTGGTGGTACAGTGACAGCCAAGAGTTGCCAGATTGGTGGTACAGTTGCAGCCAAGAGTTGCCAGACTGGTGGTACAGTGGTGGCCAAGAGTTGCCAGATTGGTGGTACAGTGGCAGCCAAGAGTTGCCAGATTGGTGGTACAGTGGCGGCCAAGAATTGCCAGACTGGTGATACAGTGGCAGCCAAGAGTTGCCAGACTGGTGGTACAGTGGCAGCCAAGAGTTGCCAGATGGCATTACACACATGGCAAACCCACATGTCATACACGCAGGTCAAACCCACATGTCATACACACTGGGCAGAGACACATGTCATACACACTGGGCAGAGACACATGTCATACACACATGGCAGAGACACATGTGATACACACATGGCAGAGACACATGTCATACACAGGGTACACCATGTCATACACAGGGCACACCCACATGTCATACACAGGGAAGACCCACTTGTGATACACAGGGCAGAGACATATGTCATACACACAGGGCAGAGACACATGTCATACACACAGGGCAGAGACATATGTCATACACAGGGCAAATGCACATGTCATACACAGGGCAGAGACACATGTCATATACACAGGGCATACCCACATGTCATACACAGGGCAGAGAACATGTCATACACACAGGGCAAACCCACATGTCATACACACAGGGCAAACCCACATGTCATACACACAGGGCAGAGACACATGTCATACACAGGGCAGAGACACATGTCATACACATAGGGCAAACCCACATGTCATACACATAGGGCAAACCCACATGTCATACACATAGGGCAGAGACACATGTTATACACACAGGGCAAACCCACATGTCATACACACAGGGCAGAGACACATGTCATACACACAGGGCAGAGACACATGTCATACACACAGGGCAGAGACACATGTCATACACACAGGGCAGAGACACATGTCATACACACAGGGCAGAGACACATGTCATACACACAGGGCAGATACACATGTCATACACACAGGGTAGACCCACATGTCATACACAGGGCAGATACACATTTCATACACAGGGTAGACCCACATGTCATACACTGGGCACACCCACATGTCATACACTGGGCACACCCACATGTCATACACTGGGCACACCCACATGTCATACACACAGGGCAGAGACACATGTCATACACTGGGCAGATACACATGTCATACACTGGGCACACCCACATGTCATACACACACAGGGCAGAGACACATGTCATACACAGGGCAGAGACACATGTCATAAATAGGGCAAACCCACATGTCATAAATAGGGCAAACCCACATGTCATACACACAGGGCAGAGACACATGTCATACACACAGGGCAAACCCACTTGTCATACACACAGGGCAAACCCACTTGTCATACACACAGGGCAGAGACACATGTCATACACATAGGGCAGAGACACATGTCATACACACAGGGCAGAGACACATGTCATACACAGGGCAAACCCACATGTCATACACACAGGGCAAACCCACATGTCATACACTGGGCACACCCACATGTCATACACTGGGCACACCCACATGTCATACACACAGGGCAGAGACACATGTCATACACACAGGGCAGAGACACATGTCATACACACAGGGCAGAGACACATGTCATACACTGGGCAGATACACATGTCATACACTGGGCACACCCACATGTCATATACACACATGGCAGAGACACATGTCATACACAGGGCAGAGACACATGTCATAAATAGGGCAAACCTACATGTCATACACACAGGGCAGAGACACATGTCATACACACAGGGCAAACCCACTTGTCATACACACAGGGCAAACCCACTTGTCATACACACAGGGCAGAGACACATGTCATACACAGGGCAAACCCACATGACATACACACAGGGCAGAGACACATGTCATACACACAGGGCAAACCTACATGTCATACACACAGTTTAGAGACACATGTCATACACACAGGGTAGAGACACATGTCATACGCACAGGGCAAACCCACATGTCATTAACAGGACAGAGACACATGTCATACACAGGGCAGAGACACATGTCATACACAGGGCAGACCCACATGTCATACACAGGGCAGACCCACATGTCATACACAGGGCAGGGACACATGTCATACACACAGGGCAGAGACACATGTCATACACACAGGACAGACCCTCATGTCATACACACAGGACAGACACACATGTCATACACACAGGGCAGACACACATGCCATACACACAGGGCAGACACACATGTCATACACACAGGGCAGACACACATGTCATACACACAGGGCAGAGACACATGTCATACACACAGGGCAGAGACACATGTCATATACACAGGGCAAACCCACATGTCATACACACAGGGCAGAGACACATGTCATACACATAGGGCAGAGACACATGTCATACACACTGGGCAGAGATACATGTCATACACAGGGCAAACCCACATGTCATACACACAGGGCAGACACACATGTCATACACACAGTTTAGAGACACATGTCATACGCACAGGGCAAACCCACATGTCATTAACAGGACAGACACATGTCATACACAGGGCAGAGACACATGTCATACACAGGGCAGACCCACATGTCATACACAGGGCAGACCCACATGTCATACACAGGGCAGGGACACATGTCATACACACAGGGCAGAGACACATGTCATACACACAGGACAGACCCTCATGTCATACACACAGGGCAGACACACATGTCATACACACAGGGCAGACACACATGCCATACACACAGGGCAGACCCACATGTCATACACACAGGGCAGACACACATGTTATACACACAGGGCAGACACACATGTCATACACACAGGGCTGACACACAGGGCAGACACACAGGGCAGACACACATGCCATACACACAGGGCAGACACACATGCCATACACAAGGGCAGACACACAGGGCAGACACACATTGCAGACACACATTGCAGACACACAGGGCAGACACACATGTCATACACACAGGGCAGACACACATGTCATACACACAGGGCAGACACACATGTCATACACACAGGGCAGACACACATGTCATACACACAGGGCAGACACACATGTCATACACACAGGGCAGACACACATGTCATACATGCATGGACAGAGCCAGCGGCCAGGTTGCGAGAGATAACCCATATGGCAGGTGTATGAGAGTGGACTGACCTGGCTAGTGTCAGGGGATCTGAATTGAATGTGTGACTCTCTTCTGTTTCAGACACCAGGGAGCCCTGTCACAGATTGTTTCCCACGACACGTTGCTGGGAAGATGGCGCCTGTCACTGGATCTGTTTGGGTGGGTGTTCTGTGATGATGTTGGCGCAGAGCTAGGATCTGTAATAAGTGAACTCGATGGTTTCCCTGTCAAGGAAAGTCGATTCCGACGAGAGATGGAAAAACTAAGGAATTCACAACAGAGAGATCTGACGCTGGAGGTAATGTGAACTCTTTTAGTGGCCAAATGTTTCCGCCAGGGCGGACATGGCTAGTGTGAGCAGCCCTGTGTGCAATCATGTCTAATGTGAAATACTTCATCATACATCACCATCATTTCACAGGGAGACTGGCACTTGTGCTCTGTTCCCTTCTGCAGTCGCCAGCCAAGAGTTGCCAGATTGGTGGTACAGTGGCAGCCAAGAGTTGCCAGATAGGTGGCAGTCAAGAGTTGCCAGACTGGTGGTACAGTGGCAGCCAAGAGTTGCCAGATTGGTGGTACAGTGGCAGCCAAGAGTTGCCAGACTGGTGGTACAGTGGCAGCCAAGAGTTGCCAGGCTTGTGGTACAGTGGCAGCCAAGAGTTGCCAGATTGGTGGTACAGTGACAGCCAAGAGTTGCCAGATTGGTGGTACAGTGGCAGCCAAGAGTTGCCAGACTGGTGGTACAGTGGTGGCCAAGAGTTGCCAGATTGGTGGTACAGTGGCAGCCAAGAGTTGCCAGATTGGTGGTACAGTGGCGGCCAAGAATTGCCAGACTGGTGATACAGTGGCAGCCAAGAGTTGCCAGACTGGTGGGACAGTGGCAGCCAAGAGTTGCCAGATGGCATTACACACATGGCAAACCCACATGTCATACACGCAGGTCAAACCCACATGTCATACACACTGGGCAGAGACACATGTCATACACACTGGGCAGAGACACATGTCATACACACATGGCAGAGACACATGTGATACACACATGGCAGAGACACATGTCATACACAGGGCACACCCACATGTCATACACAGGGAAGACCCACTTGTGATACACAGGGCAGAGACATATGTCATACACACAGGGCAGAGACACATGTCATACACACAGGGCAGAGACATATGTCATACACAGGGCAAACGCACATGTCATACACAGGGCAGAGACACATGTCATATACACAGGGCAGGCCCACATGTCATATACACAGGGCATACCCACATGTCATACACAGGGCAGAGAACATGTCATACACACAGGGCAAACCCACATGTCATACACACAGGGCAAACCCACATGTCATACACACAGGGCAAACCCACATGTCATACACAGGGCAGAGACACATGTCATACACATAGGGCAAACCCACATGTCATACACATAGGGCAGAGACACATGTTATACACACAGGGCAAACCCACATGTCATACACACAGGGCAGAGACACATGTCATACACACAGGGCAGAGACACATGTCATACACACAGGGCAGAGACACATGTCATACACACAGGGCAGAGACACATGTCATACACACAGGGCAGAGACACATGTCATACACACAGGGCAGAGACACATGTCATACACACAGGGTAGACCCACATGTCATACACACAGGGTAGACCCACATGTCATACACAGGGCAGATACACATTTCATACACAGGGTAGACCCACATGTCATACACTGGGCACACCCACATGTCATACACTGGGCACACCCACATGTCATACACTGGGCACACCCACATGTCATACACTGGGCAGAGACACATGTCATACACTGGGCACACCCACATGTCATATACACACAGGGCAGAGACACATGTCATATACACACAGGGCAGAGACACATGTCATACACAGGGCAGAGACACATGTCATAAATAGGGCAAACCCACATGTCATAAATAGGGCAAACCCACATGTCATACACACAGGGCAGAGACACATGTCATACACACAGGGCAAACCCACTTGTCATACACACAGGGCAGAGACACTTGTCATACACACAGGGCAGAGACACATGTCATACACACAGGGCAGAGACACATGTCATACACACAGGGCAGAGACACATGTCATACACACAGGGCAGAGACACATGTCATACACACAGGGCACACCCACATGTCATACACTGGGCACACCCACATGTCATACACTGGGCACACCCACATGTCATACACTGGGCACACCCACATGTCATACACACAGGGCAGAGACACATGTCATACACACAGGGCAGAGACACATGTCATACACTGGGCAGATACACATGTCATACACTGGGCACACCCACATGTCATATACACACATGGCAGAGACACATGTCATACACAGGGCAGAGACACATGTCATAAATAGGGCAAACCCACATGTCATACACACAGGGCAGAGACACATGTCATACACACAGGGCAAACCCACTTGTCATACACACAGGGCAAACCCACTTGTCATACACACAGGGCAGAGACACATGTCATACACATAGGGCAGAGACACATGTCATACACACAGGGCAGAGACACATGTCATACACAGGGCAAACCCACATGACATACACACAGGGCAGAGACACATGTCATACACACAGGGCAAACCTACATGTCATACACACAGTTTAGAGACACATGTCATACACACAGGGTAGAGACACATGTCATACGCACAGGGCAAACCCACATGTCATTAACAGGACAGAGACACATGTCATACACAGGGCAGAGACACATGTCATACACAGGGCAGACCCACATGTCATACACAGGGCAGACCCACATGTCATACACAGGGCAGACCCACATGTCATACACAGGGCAGGGACACATGTCATACACACAGGGCAGAGACACATGTCATACACACAGGACAGACCCTCATGTCATACACACAGGACAGACACACATGTCATACACTCAGGGCAGACACACATGCCATACACACAGGGCAGACACACATGTCATACACACAGGGCAGAGACACATGTCATACACACAGGGCAGAGACACATGTCATACACACAGGGCAGAGGCACATGTCATACACACAGGGCAGATACACATTTCATACACAGGGTAGATCCACACGTCATACACAGGGCAAACCCACATGTCATACACTGGGCACACCCACATGTCACACTGGGCACACCCACATGTCATACACACAGGGCAGACACACATGTCATACACACAGGGCAGAGACACATGTCATACACTGGGCAGATACACATGTCATACACTGGGCAGACACACATGTCATACACACAGGACAGAGACACATGTCATACACTGGGCAGATACACATGTCATACACTGGGCACACCCACATGTCATACACTGGGCACACCCACATGTCATACACACAGGGCAGAGACACATGTCATACACAGGACAGAGACACATGTCATACACACAGGGCAAACCCACTTGTCATACACACAGGGCAGAGACACATGTCATACACATAGGGCAGAGACACATGTCATACACACAGGGCAGAGACACATGTCATACACAGGGCAAACCCACATGTCATACACACAGGGCAGAGACACATGTCATACACACAGGGCAAACCTACATGTCATACACACAGTTTAGAGACACATGTCATTCACACAGGGTAGAGACACATGTCATACGCACAGGGCAAACCCACATGTCATTAACAGGACAGAGACACATGTCATACACAGGGCAGAGACACATGTCATACACAGGGCAGACTCACATGTCATACACAGGGCAGACCCACATGTCATACACAGGACAGGGACACATGTCATACACAAAGGGCAGAGACACATCTCATACACACAGGACAGACCCTCATGTCATACACACAGGGCAGACACACATGCCATACACACAGGGCAGACACACATGTCATACACACAGGGCAGACACACATGTCATACACACAGGGCAGACACACATGTCATACACACAGGGCAGACACACATGTCATACACACAGGGCAGACACACAGGGCAGACACTCATGCCATACACACAGGGCAGATACACATGCCATACACACAGGGCAGATACACATGCCATACACACAGGGCAGACACACATGCCATACACACAGGGCAGACACACATGTCATACACACAGGGCAGACACACATGTCATACACACAGGGCAGACACACATGTCATACACACAGGGCAGACACATGTCATACATGCATGGACAGAGCCAGCGGCCAGGTTGCGAGAGATAACCCATATGGCAGGTGTATGAGAGTGGACTGACCTGGTTAGTGTCAGGGGATCTGAATTGAATGTGTGACTGTCTTCTGTTTCAGACACCAGGGAGCCATGTCACAGATTGTTTCCCACGACACGTTGCTGGGAAGATGGCGCCTGTCACTGGATCTGTTTGGGTGGGTGTTCTGTGATGATGTTGGCGCAGAGCTAGGATCTGTAATAAGTGAACTCGATGGTTTCCCTGTCAAGGAAAGTCGATTCCGACGAGAGATGGAAAAACTAAGGAATTCACAACAGAGAGATCTGACGCTGGAGGTAATGTGAACTCTTTTAGTGGCCAAATGTTTCCGCCAGGGCGGACATGGCTAGTGTGAGCAGCCCTGTGTGCAATCATGTCTAATGTGAAATACTTCATCATACATCACCATCATTTCACAGGGAGACTGGCACTTGTGCTCTGTTCCCTTCTGCAGTCGCCAGCCAAGAGTTGCCAGATTGGTGGTACAGTGGCAGCCAAGAGTTGCCAGATAGGTGGCAGTCAAGAGTTGCCAGACTGATGGTACAGTGGCAGCCAAGAGTTGCCAGATTGGTGGTACAGTGGCAGCCAAGAGTTGCCAGACTGGTGGTACAGTGGCAGCCAAGAGTTGCCAGGCTTGTGGTACAGTGGCAGCCAAGAGTTGCCAGATTGGTGGTACAGTGACAGCCAAGAGTTACCAGATTGGTGGTACAGTTGCAGCCAAGAGTTGCCAGACTGGTGGTACAGTGGCGGCCAAGAGTTGCCAGACTGGTGGTACAGTGGCAGCCAAGAGTTGCCAGATTGGTGGTACAGTGGCGGCCAAGAATTGCCAGACTGGTGATACAGTGGCAGCCAAGAGTTGCCAGACTGGTGATACAGTGGCAGCCAAGAGTTGCCAGACTGGTGGTACAGTGGCAGCCAAGAGTTGCCAGACTGGTGGTACAGTGGCAGCCAAGAGTTGCCAGACTGGTGGTACAGTGGCAGCCAAGAGTTGCCAGGCTGGTGGTACAGTGGCAGCCAAGAGTTGCCAGGCTGGTGGTACAGTGGCAGCCAAGAGTTGCCAGATTGGTGGTACAGTGGCAGCCAAGAGTTGCCACACTGGTGGTACAGTGGCAGCCAAGAGTTGCCAGATTGGTGGTACAGTGGCAGCCAAGAGTTGCCAGATTGGTGGTACAGTGGCAGCCAAGAGTTGCCAGACTGGTGGTACAGTGGCAGCCAAGAGTTGCCAGATTGGTGGTACAGTGGCAGCCAAGAGTTGCCAGATGGCATTACACACATGGCAAACCCACATGTCATACACGCATGTCAAACCCACATGTCATACACACTGGGCAGAGACACATGTCATACACACTGGGCAGAGACACATGTCATACACACATGGCAGAGACACATGTCATACACACATGGCAGAGACACATGTCATACACAGGGCACACCATGTCATACACAGGGCACACCACCATGTCATACACAGGGCACACCCACATGTCATACACAGGGAAGACCCACTTGTGATACACAGGGCAGAGACATATGTCATACACACAGGGCAGAGACACATGTCATACACACAGGGCAGAGACATATGTCATACACAGGGCAAACGCACATGTCATACACAGGGCAGAGACACATGTCATATACACAGAGCAGGCCCACATGTCATATACACAGGGCATACCCACATGTCATACCCACATGTCGTACACAGGGCAGAGAACATGTCATACACACAGGGCAAACCCACATGTCATACACACAGGGCAAACCCTCATGTCATACACAGGGCAAACCCACATGTCATACACAGGGCAGAGACACATGTCATACACATAGGGCAAACCCACATGTCATACACATAGGGCAAACCCACATGTCATACACATAGGGCAGAGACACATGTTATACACACAGGGCAAACCCACATGTCATACACACAGGGCAGAGACACATTTCATACACAGGGTAGACCCACATGTCATACACAGGGCAGATACACATTTCATACTCAGGGTAGACCCACATGTCATACAGAGGGCAAACCCACATGTCATACACTGGGCACACCCACATGTCATACACTGGGCACACCCACATGTCATACACACAGGGCAGACACACATGTCATACACACATGTCATACACACAGGGAAGAGACACATGTCATACACTGGGCAGATACACATGTCATACACTGGGCAGACACACATGTCATACACACAGGGCAGAGACACATGTCATACACTGGGCACACCCACATGTCATACACACAGGGCAGAGACACATGTCATACACACAGGGCAGAGACACATGTCATACACTGGGCACACCCACATGTCATACACACAGGGCAGAGACACATGTCATACACACAGGGCAGAGACACATGTCATACACAGGGCAGAGACACATGTCATACACACAGGGCAAACCCACTTGTCATACACACAGGGCAGAGACACATGTCATACACATAGGGCAGAGACACATGTCATACACACAGGGCAGAGATACATGTCATACACAGGGCAAACCCACATGTCATACACACAGGGCAAACCTACATGTCATACACACAGTTTAGAGACACATGTCATACACACAGGGTAGAGACATGTCATACGCATAGGGCAAACCCACATGTCATTAACAGGACAGAGACACATGTCATACACAGGGCAGAGACACATGTCATACACAGGGCAGACCCACATGTCATACACAGGGCAGACCCACATGTCATTCACAGGGCAGGGACACATGTCATACACACAGGGCAGAGACACATGTCATACACACAGGGCAGAGATACATGTCATACACAGGGCAAACCCACATGTCATACACACAGGGCAAACCTACATGTCATACACACAGTTTAGAGACACATGTCATACACACAGGGTAGAGACACATGTCATACGCACAGGGCAAACCCACATGTCATTAACAGGACAGAGACACATGTCATACACAGGGCAGAGACACATGTCATACACAGGGCAGACCCACATGTCATACACAGGGCAGGGACACATGTCATACACACAGGGCAGAGACACATGTCATACACACAGGACAGACCCTCATGTCATACACACAGGGCAGACACATATGTCATACACACAGGGCAGACACACATGCCATACACACAGGGCAGACACACATGCCATACACACAAGGCAGACATACATGTCAGACACACAGGGCAGACACACATGTCAGACACACAGGGCAGACACACAGGTCATACACACAGGGCAGACACACAGGTCATACACAGGGCAGACACACAGGCCATACACACAGGGCAGACACACAGGCCATACACACAGGGCAGACACACATGCCATACACACAGGGCAGACACACATGCCATACACACAGGGCAGACACACATGCCATACACACAGGGCAGACACACATGCCATACACACAGGGCAGACACACATGTCATACACACGGGGCAGACACACATGTCATACACACGGGGCAGACACACATGTCATACACACGGGGCAGACACACATGTCATACACACGGGGCAGACACACATGTCATACATGCATGGACAGAGCCAGCGGCCAGGTTGCGAGAGATAACCCATATGGCAGGTGTATGAGAGTGGACTGACCTGGCTAGTGTCAGGGGATCTGAATTGAATGTGTGACTGTCTTCTGTTTCAGACACCAGGGAGCCATGTCACAGATTGTTTCCCACGACACGTTGCTGGGAAGATGGCGCCTGTCACTGGATCTGTTTGGGTGGGTGTTCTGTGATGATGTTGGCGCAGAGCTAGGATCTGTAATAAGTGAACTCGATGGTTTCCCTGTCAAGGAAAGTCGATTCCGACGAGAGATGGAAAAACTAAGGAATTCACAACAGAGAGATCTGACGCTGGAGGTAATGTGAACTCTTTTAGTGGCCAAATGTTTCTGCCAGGGCGGACATGGCTAGTGTGAGCAGCCCTGTGTGCAATCATGTCTAATGTGAAATACTTCATCATACATCACCATCATTTCACAGGGAGACTGGCACTTGTGCTGTGTTCCTTTCTGCAGTCGCCAGCCAAGAGTTGCCAGATTGGTGGTACAGTGGCAGCCAAGAGTTGCCAGATAGGTGGCAGTCAAGAGTTGCCAGACTGGTGGTACAGTGGCAGCCAAGAGTTGCCAGATTGGTGGTACAGTGGCAGCCAAGAGTTGCCAGACTGGTGGTACAGTGGCAGCCAAGAGTTGCCAGGCTTGTGGTACAGTGGCAGCCAAGAGTTGCCAGATTGGTGGTACAGTGACAGCCTAGAGTTGCCAGATTGGTGGTACAGTGGCAGCCAAGAGTTGCCAGACTGGTGGTACAGTGGCGGCCAAGAGTTGCCAGATTGGTGGTACAGTGGCAGCCAAGAGTTGCCAGATTGGTGGTACAGTGGCGGCCAAGAATTGCCAGACTGGTGATACAGTGGCAGCCAAGAGTTGCCAGACTGGTGGTACAGTGGCAGCCAAGAGTTGCCAGACTGGTGGTACAGTGGCAGCCAAGAGTTGCCAGACTGGTGGTACAGTGGCAGCCAAGAGTTGCCAGGCTAGTGGTACAGTGGCAGCCAAGAGTTGCCAGGCTGGTGGTACAGTGGCAGCCAAGAGTTGCCAGATTGGTGGTACAGTGGCAGCCAAGAGTTGCCACACTGGTGGTACAGTGGCAGCCAAGAGTTGCCAGATTGGTGGTACAGTGGCAGCCAAGAGTTGCCAGATTGGTGGTACAGTGGCAGCCAAGAGTTGCCAGACTGGTGGTACAGTGGCAGCCAAGAGTTGCCAGATTGGTGGTACAGTGGCAGCCAAGAGTTGCCAGACTGGTGGTACAGTGGCAGCCAAGAGTTGCCAGATTGGTGGTACAGTGGCAGCCAACAGTTGCCAGATGGCATTACACACATGGCAAACCCACATGTCATACACGCAGGTCAAACCCACATGTCATACACACTGGGCAGAGACACATGTCATACACACTGTGCAGAGACACATGTCATACACACATGGCAGAGACACATGTCATACACACATGGCAGAGACACATGTCATACACAGGGCACACCATGTCATACACAGGGCACACCCACATGTCATACACAGGGAAGACCCACTTGTGATACACAGGGCAGAGACATATGTCATACACACAGGGCAGAGACACATGTCATGCACACAGGGCAGAGACATATGTCATACACAGGGCAAACGCACATGTCATACACAGGGCAGAGACACATGTCATATACACAGGGCAGGCCCACATGTCATATACACAGGGCATACACACAGGGCAGAGAACATGTCATACACACAGGGCAGAGACACATGTCATACACAGGGCAGAGACACATGTCATACACACAGGGCAAACCCACTTGTCATACACACAGGGCAGAGACACATGTCATACACATAGGGCAGAGACACATGTCATACACACAGGGCAGAGACACATGTCATACACAGGGCAAACCCACATGTCATACACACAGGGCAGAGAAACATGTCATACACACAGGGCAAACCTACATGTCATACACACAGTTTAGAGGCACATGTCATACGCACAGGGCAAACCCACATGTCATTAACAGGACAGAGACACATGTCATACACAGGGCAGAAACACATGTCATACACAGGGCAGAGACACATGTCATACACAGGGCAGGGACACATGTCATACACAGGGCAGAGACACATGTCATACACACAGGACAGACCCTCATGTCATACACACAGGGCAGACACACATGTCATACACACAGGGCAGACACCCATGCCATACACACAGGGCAGACACCCATGCCATACACACAGGGCAGACACCCATGCCATACACACAGGGCAGACACACATGTCATACACACAGGGCAGACACACATGTCATACACACAGGGCAGACACACATGTCATACACACAGGGCAGACACACATGTCATACACACAGGGCAGACACACATGTCATACACACAGGGCAGACACACATGTCATACATGCATGGACAGAAGCCAGCGGCCAGGTTGCGAGAGATAACCCATATGGCAGGTGTATGAGAGTGGACTGACCTGGCTAGTGTCAGGGGATCTGAATTGAATGTGTGACTGTCTTCTGTTTCAGACACCAGGGAGCCATGTCACAGATTGTTTCCCACGACACGTTGCTGGGAAGATGGCGCCTGTCACTGGATCTGTTTGGGTGGGTGTTCTGTGATGATGTTGGCGCAGAGCTAGGATCTGTAATAAGTGAACTCGATGGTTTCCCTGTCAAGGAAAGTCGATTCCATCGAGAGATGGAAAAACTAAGGAATTCACAACAGAGAGATCTGACGCTGGAGGTAATGTGAACTCTTTTAGTGGCCAAATGTTTCCGCCAGGGCGGACATGGCTAGTGTGAGCAGCCCTGTGTGCAATCATGTCTAATGTGAAATACTTCATCATACATCACCATCATTTCACAGGGAGACTGGCACTTGTGCTCTGTTCCCTTCTGCAGTCGCCAGCCGAGAGTTGCCAGATTGGTGGTACAGTGGCAGCCAAGAGTTGCCAGATAGGTGGCAGTCAAGAGTTGCCAGACTGGTGGTACAGTGGCAGCCAAGAGTTGCCAGATTGGTGGTACAGTGGCAGCCAAGAGTTGCCAGACTGGTGGTACAGTGGCAGCCAAGAGTTGCCAGGCTTGTGGTACAGTGGCAGCCAAGAGTTGCCAGATTTGTGGTACAGTGACAGCCAAGAGTTGCCAGATTGGTGGTACAGTGGCAGCCAAGAGTTGCCAGACTGGTGGTACAGTGGCGGCCAAGAGTTGCCAGATTGGTGGTACAGTGGCAGCCAAGAGTTGCCAGATTGGTGGTACAGTGGCGGCCAAGAATTGCCAGACTGGTGATACAGTGGCAGTCAAGAGTTGCCAGACTGGTGGTACAGTGGCAGCCAAGAGTTGCCAGACTGGTGGTACAGTGGCAGCCAAGAGTTGCCAGACTGGTGGTACAGTGGCAGCCAAGAGTTGCCAGACTGGTGGTACAGTGGCAGCCAAGAGTTGCCAGGCTGGTGGTACAGTGGCAGCCAAGAGTTGCCAGATTGGTGGTACAGTGGCAGCCAAGAGTTGCCACACTGGTGGTACAGTGGCAGCCAAGAGTTGCCAGATTGGTGGTACACTGGCAGCCAAGAGTTGCCAGATTGGTGGTACAGTGGCAGCCAAGAGTTGCCAGACTGGTGGTACAGTGGCAGCCAAGAGTTGCCAGATTGGTGGTACAGTGGCAGCCAAGAGTTGCCAGACTGGTGGTACAGTGGCAGCCAAGAGTTGCCAGATTGGTGGTACAGTGGCAGCCAAGAGTTGCCAGATGGCATTACACACATGGCAAACCCACATGTCATACACACAGGTCAAACTTAGTTAGTTAGGTAGTTAGATAGTTAGGTAGTTAGTTAGTTAGGTAGTTAGTTAGTTATGTAGTTATTTAGTTAGTTAGTTAGGTAGTTAGTTAGTTAGGTAGTTAGTTAGTTAGGTAGTTAGTTAGGTAGTTAGTTAGGTAGTTAGTTAGTTAGGTAGTTAGTTAGTTAGGTAGTTAGGTAGTTAGTTAGGTAGGTAGGTAGTTAGGTAGTTAGGTAGTTAGTTAGGTAGGTAGTTAGTTAGTTAGGTAGTTAGTTAGTTAGTTA
>CAWUFQ010000498.1:10000-23051 GCA_963921405.1 Cepaea hortensis | reverse complement strand
GAATGGCCTAAAAGCAGTGCAAATGTACGAGTGGCAACCCAGCGCACCTCTCACATGCGTATGCATGTGTGTTTTAGTGCGCGCGCACCGCTATTGGAATTCAGAGCGCGCTGAATGCAACAGCGCGCAGGACGGTGTGCTATAAATTCGGTGACCTTTTTTTTTTTAAAGGTCACATTGCAACTTCTAGAAAAAAGTAGTTTGCGACCAACTTACTGGACTTAAAAAAAAAAAAAAAAAAAAAAAAAAAAATTATTTTGTCGTCCTCTTTGTGTGCGTTTGTTTGTGTGTGAGTGTGTGTGTGTGTGTGTGTGTGTGTGTGTGTGTGTGTGTGTGTGTGTGTGTGTGTGTAAGTGTAGTATCTGTTCTTATCAGCTTAATATCTGATACGTGACCGATTCGGTCACTACGATATTAAACTGATTTTTGGAACTAGGTGACATGCCCGGGGCTTGCCTCGCTGTCACCACAGGTCGTCTCAGACTTGCAGTACCTCTGAGAATGGCCTAAAAGCAGTGCAAATGTACGAGTGGCAGTAGGGAGTCAAACAGGACCGCTGTCTTAGTAGGGAAGCGCACTAACAACGAGAGTATTTGGTCAAAGGGAGGCAACCTTCTTTTTTATAGATATTTGGTTTATAGAGTCTAAACATTTGCGTTTTAAAGCAGCTTTTCTTTTGTTTAAAATACTTTGATTGCTAAAAGTTTGCAATGAGAAGCTATGTAAAACTATTTGAAAATCGACAGAATTTATAGAATGCTGCACATCTGCTTGCAGCGGATTGTATAAATGGTAACCGGCTTGCATAAATTGCCTTATAGTTGAAATTTCTACTACTTTTATTTGTCACTGTCAATTTGGGGCCATTAAAAGACGTCTACTTTGTCTAGGAGGGAATTGGTTATTCCGCCAATTCCCTTAATATTCTGAATATACAATAAAAGAGCGGATGTCGAAGAAAACGAAGGTGTGTTAGGTGTGTTTCCGGGACTCCTGTGTACAATTTCTGTTCCCACTTGTCGTACCATGGCAAGTTGGCTGTCCTTGTGCGCTTCCAAACCTCTGGTTTATCGCTTCTCGGCCTTTTGGCTAAGATCAAAGTGTAGTATCTGTTCTTATCAGCTTAATATCTGATACGTGACCGATTCGGTCACTACGATATTAAACTGATTTTTGGAACTAGGTGACATGCCCGGGGCTTGCCTCGCTGTCACCACAGGTCGTCTCAGACTTGCAGTACCTCTGAGAATGGCCTAAAAGCAGTGCAAATGTACGAGTGGCAACCCAGCGCACCTCTCATATGCGTATGCATGTGTGTTTTAGTGCGCACGCACCGCTATTGGAATTCAGAGCGCGCTGAATGCAACAGCGCGCAGGACGGTGTGCTATAAATTCGGTGACCTTTTTTTTTTTAAAGGTCACATTGCAACTTCTAGAAAAAAGTAGTTTGCGACCAACTTACTGGACTTAAAAAAAAAAAAAAAAAAAAAAAAAAAAAAACAATTGTTTTGTCTTTCTGTTTGTGTGCGTTTGTTTGTGTGTGTGAGTGTGTGTGTGTGTGTGTGTGTGTGGTGTGTGTGTGTGTGTGTGTGTGTGTGTGTGTGTGTGTGTGAAGTGTAGTATCTGTTCTTATCAGCTTAATATCTGATACGTGACCGATTCGGTCACTACGATATTAAACTGATTTTTTCACTGTCAATTTGGGGCAATTGTAAGACGTCAAACTTTGAACTTTGTCTAGGAGGGAAATTGGTGATTCCGCCAATTCCCTTAATATTCTGAATATACAATAAAAGAGCGGACGTCGAAGAAAACGAAGGTGTGTTAGATGTGTTTCCGGGACTCCTGTGTACAATTTCTGTTCCCACTTGTCGTACCATGGCAAGTTGGCTGTCCTTGTCTGCTTCCAAACCTCTGGTTTATCGCTTCTCGGCCTTTTGGCTAAGATCAAGTGTATTTGCTGGCCTCCAGTAGTGCGCTTGGTCTGGTCGGAGGCCGGGATGATCAATCTCGGTCCCTTGGCTAAGATCAGGCGCATTTGCTGCATCCCCCGCAGTAGTGCGCCTGGTCTGGTCGGGGGCCGGGTGATCAAAAAAAAAACAACCTCACATTAGCATCACTTTAAATGTGAGCCCGGTGGACCACTGTGGGCAATAGCTCACAGTGGGACTAAGGGTCCACGCCAAAAACAGGGGAGGCGGGGAACCAGCTAGTCTGGGATGACCGCCAAACCCTAAAAATAAAAAAATAAAAAAAATCTGTTCTTATCAGCTTAATATCTGATACGTGACCGATTCGGTCACTACGATATTAAACTGATTTTTGGAACTAGGTGACATGCCCGGGGCTTGCCTCGCTGTCACCACAGGTCGTCTCAGACTTGCAGTACCTCTGAGAATGGCCTAAAAGCAGTGCAAATGTACGAGTGGCAGTAGGGAGTCAAACAGGACCGCTGTCTTAGTAGGGAAGCGCACTAACAACGAGAGTATTTGGTCAAAGGGAGGCAACCTTCTTTTTTATAGATATTTGGTTTATAGAGTCTAAACATTTGCGTTTTAAAGCAGCTTTTCTTTTGTTTAAAATACTTTGATTGCTAAAAGTTTGCAATGAGAAGCTATGTAAAACTATTTGAAAATCGACAGAATTTATAGAATGCTGCACATCTGCTTGCAGCGGATTGTATAAATGGTAACCGGCTTGCATAAATTGCCTTATAGTTGAAATTTCTACTACTTTTATTTGTCACTGTCAATTTGGGGCCATTAAAAGACGTCTACTTTGTCTAGGAGGGAATTGGTTATTCCGCCAATTCCCTTAATATTCTGAATATACAATAAAAGAGCGGATGTCGAAGAAAACGAAGGTGTGTTAGGTGTGTTTCCGGGACTCCTGTGTACAATTTCTGTTCCCACTTGTCGTACCATGGCAAGTTGGCTGTCCTTGTGCGCTTCCAAACCTCTGGTTTATCGCTTCTCGGCCTTTTGGCTAAGATCAAAGTGTAGTATCTGTTCTTATCAGCTTAATATCTGATACGTGACCGATTCGGTCACTACGATATTAAACTGATTTTTGGAACTAGGTGACATGCCCGGGGCTTGCCTCGCTGTCACCACAGGTCGTCTCAGACTTGCAGTACCTCTGAGAATGGCCTAAAAGCAGTGCAAATGTACGAGTGGCAACCCAGCGCACCTCTCACATGCGTATGCATGTGTGTTTTAGTGCGCGCGCACCGCTATTGGAATTCAGAGCGCGCTGAATGCAACAGCGCGCAGGACGGTGTGCTATAAATTCGGTGACCTTTTTTTTTTTAAAGGTCACATTGCAACTTCTAGAAAAAAGTAGTTTGCGACCAACTTACTGGACTTAAAAAAAAAAAAAAAAAAAAAAAAAAAATTATTTTGTCGTCCTCTTTGTGTGCGTTTGTTTGTGTGTGAGTGTGTGTGTGTGTGTGTGTGTGTGTGTGTGTGTGTGTGTGTGTGTGTGTGTGTGTGTGTGAAGTGTAGTATCTGTTCTTATCAGCTTAATATCTGATACGTGACCGATTCGGTCACTACGATATTAAACTGATTTTTGGAACTAGGTGACATGCCCGGGGCTTGCCTCGCTGTCACCACAGGTCGTCTCAGACTTGCAGTACCTCTGAGAATGGCCTAAAAGCAGTGCAAATGTACGAGTGGCAGTAGGGAGTCAAACAGGACCGCTGTCTTAGTAGGGAAGCGCACTAACAACGAGAGTATTTGGTCAAAGGGAGGCAACCTTCTTTTTTATAGATATTTGGTTTATAGAGTCTAAACATTTGCGTTTTAAAGCAGCTTTTCTTTTGTTTAAAATACTTTGATTGCTAAAAGTTTGCAATGAGAAGCTATGTAAAACTATTTGAAAATCGACAGAATTTATAGAATGCTGCACATCTGCTTGCAGCGGATTGTATAAATGGTAACCGGCTTGCATAAATTGCCTTATAGTTGAAATTTCTACTACTTTTATTTGTCACTGTCAATTTGGGGCCATTAAAAGACGTCTACTTTGTCTAGGAGGGAATTGGTTATTCCGCCAATTCCCTTAATATTCTGAATATACAATAAAAGAGCGGATGTCGAAGAAAACGAAGGTGTGTTAGGTGTGTTTCCGGGACTCCTGTGTACAATTTCTGTTCCCACTTGTCGTACCATGGCAAGTTGGCTGTCCTTGTGCGCTTCCAAACCTCTGGTTTATCGCTTCTCGGCCTTTTGGCTAAGATCAAAGTGTAGTATCTGTTCTTATCAGCTTAATATCTGATACGTGACCGATTCGGTCACTACGATATTAAACTGATTTTTGGAACTAGGTGACATGCCCGGGGCTTGCCTCGCTGTCACCACAGGTCGTCTCAGACTTGCAGTACCTCTGAGAATGGCCTAAAAGCAGTGCAAATGTACGAGTGGCAACCCAGCGCACCTCTCATATGCGTATGCATGTGTGTTTTAGTGCGCACGCACCGCTATTGGAATTCAGAGCGCGCTGAATGCAACAGCGCGCAGGACGGTGTGCTATAAATTCGGTGACCTTTTTTTTTTTAAAGGTCACATTGCAACTTCTAGAAAAAAGTAGTTTGCGACCAACTTACTGGACTTAAAAAAAAAAAAAAAAAAAAAAAAAAAAAAACAATTGTTTTGTCTTTCTGTTTGTGTGCGTTTGTTTGTGTGTGTGAGTGTGTGTGTGTGTGTGTGTGTGTGTGTGTGTGTGTGTGTGTGTGTGTGTGTGTGTGTGTGTGTGTGTGAAGTGTAGTATCTGTTCTTATCAGCTTAATATCTGATACGTGACCGATTCGGTCACTACGATATTAAACTGATTTTTTCACTGTCAATTTGGGGCAATTGTAAGACGTCAAACTTTGAACTTTGTCTAGGAGGGAAATTGGTGATTCCGCCAATTCCCTTAATATTCTGAATATACAATAAAAGAGCGGACGTCGAAGAAAACGAAGGTGTGTTAGATGTGTTTCCGGGACTCCTGTGTACAATTTCTGTTCCCACTTGTCGTACCATGGCAAGTTGGCTGTCCTTGTCTGCTTCCAAACCTCTGGTTTATCGCTTCTCGGCCTTTTGGCTAAGATCAAGTGTATTTGCTGGCCTCCAGTAGTGCGCTTGGTCTGGTCGGAGGCCGGGATGATCAATCTCGGTCCCTTGGCTAAGATCAGGCGCATTTGCTGCATCCCCCGCAGTAGTGCGCCTGGTCTGGTCGGGGGCCGGGTGATCAAAAAAAAAACAACCTCACATTAGCATCACTTTAAATGTGAGCCCGGTGGACCACTGTGGGCAATAGCTCACAGTGGGACTAAGGGTCCACGCCAAAAACAGGGGAGGCGGGGAACCAGCTAGTCTGGGATGACCGCCAAACCCTAAAAATAAAAAAATAAAAAAAATCTGTTCTTATCAGCTTAATATCTGATACGTGACCGATTCGGTCACTACGATATTAAACTGATTTTTGGAACTAGGTGACATGCCCGGGGCTTGCCTCGCTGTCACCACAGGTCGTCTCAGACTTGCAGTACCTCTGAGAATGGCCTAAAAGCAGTGCAAATGTACGAGTGGCAACCCAGCGCACCTCTCATATGCGTATGCATGTGTGTTTTAGTGCGCACGCACCGCTATTGGAATTCAGAGCGCGCTGAATGCAACAGCGCGCAGGACGGTGTGCTATAAATTCGGTGACCTTTTTTTTTTTAAAGGTCACATTGCAACTTCTAGAAAAAAGTAGTTTGCGACCAACTTACTGGACTTAAAAAAAAAAAAAAAAAAAAAAAAAAAAAAACAATTGTTTTGTCTTTCTGTTTGTGTGCGTTTGTTTGTGTGTGAGTGTGTGTGTGTGTGTGTGTGTGTGTGTGTGTGTGTGTGTGTGTGTGTGTGTGTGTGTGTGTGTGTGTGTGAAGTGTAGTATCTGTTCTTATCAGCTTAATATCTGATACGTGACCGATTCGGTCACTACGATATTAAACTGATTTTTTCACTGTCAATTTGGGGCAATTGTAAGACGTCAAACTTTGAACTTTGTCTAGGAGGGAAATTGGTGATTCCGCCAATTCCCTTAATATTCTGAATATACAATAAAAGAGCGGACGTCGAAGAAAACGAAGGTGTGTTAGATGTGTTTCCGGGACTCCTGTGTACAATTTCTGTTCCCACTTGTCGTACCATGGCAAGTTGGCTGTCCTTGTCTGCTTCCAAACCTCTGGTTTATCGCTTCTCGGCCTTTTGGCTAAGATCAAGTGTATTTGCTGGCCTCCAGTAGTGCGCTTGGTCTGGTCGGAGGCCGGGATGATCAATCTCGGTCCCTTGGCTAAGATCAGGCGCATTTGCTGCATCCCCCGCAGTAGTGCGCCTGGTCTGGTCGGGGGCCGGGTGATCAAAAAAAAAACAACCTCACATTAGCATCACTTTAAATGTGAGCCCGGTGGACCACTGTGGGCAATAGCTCACAGTGGGACTAAGGGTCCACGCCAAAAACAGGGGAGGCGGGGAACCAGCTAGTCTGGGATGACCGCCAAACCCTAAAAATAAAAAAATAAAAAAAATCTGTTCTTATCAGCTTAATATCTGATACGTGACCGATTCGGTCACTACGATATTAAACTGATTTTTGGAACTAGGTGACATGCCCGGGGCTTGCCTCGCTGTCACCACAGGTCGTCTCAGACTTGCAGTACCTCTGAGAATGGCCTAAAAGCAGTGCAAATGTACGAGTGGCAGTAGGGAGTCAAACAGGACCGCTGTCTTAGTAGGGAAGCGCACTAACAACGAGAGTATTTGGTCAAAGGGAGGCAACCTTCTTTTTTATAGATATTTGGTTTATAGAGTCTAAACATTTGCGTTTTAAAGCAGCTTTTCTTTTGTTTAAAATACTTTGATTGCTAAAAGTTTGCAATGAGAAGCTATGTAAAACTATTTGAAAATCGACAGAATTTATAGAATGCTGCACATCTGCTTGCAGCGGATTGTATAAATGGTAACCGGCTTGCATAAATTGCCTTATAGTTGAAATTTCTACTACTTTTATTTGTCACTGTCAATTTGGGGCCATTAAAAGACGTCTACTTTGTCTAGGAGGGAATTGGTTATTCCGCCAATTCCCTTAATATTCTGAATATACAATAAAAGAGCGGATGTCGAAGAAAACGAAGGTGTGTTAGGTGTGTTTCCGGGACTCCTGTGTACAATTTCTGTTCCCACTTGTCGTACCATGGCAAGTTGGCTGTCCTTGTGCGCTTCCAAACCTCTGGTTTATCGCTTCTCGGCCTTTTGGCTAAGATCAAAGTGTAGTATCTGTTCTTATCAGCTTAATATCTGATACGTGACCGATTCGGTCACTACGATATTAAACTGATTTTTGGAACTAGGTGACATGCCCGGGGCTTGCCTCGCTGTCACCACAGGTCGTCTCAGACTTGCAGTACCTCTGAGAATGGCCTAAAAGCAGTGCAAATGTACGAGTGGCAACCCAGCGCACCTCTCACATGCGTATGCATGTGTGTTTTAGTGCGCGCGCACCGCTATTGGAATTCAGAGCGCGCTGAATGCAACAGCGCGCAGGACGGTGTGCTATAAATTCGGTGACCTTTTTTTTTTTAAAGGTCACATTGCAACTTCTAGAAAAAAGTAGTTTGCGACCAACTTACTGGACTTAAAAAAAAAAAAAAAAAAAAAAAAAAAAATTATTTTGTCGTCCTCTTTGTGTGCGTTTGTTTGTGTGTGAGTGTGTGTGTGTGTGTGTGTGTGTGTGTGTGTGTGTGTGTGTGTGTGTGTGTGTGTGTGTGTGTGAAGTGTAGTATCTGTTCTTATCAGCTTAATATCTGATACGTGACCGATTCGGTCACTACGATATTAAACTGATTTTTGGAACTAGGTGACATGCCCGGGGCTTGCCTCGCTGTCACCACAGGTCGTCTCAGACTTGCAGTACCTCTGAGAATGGCCTAAAAGCAGTGCAAATGTACGAGTGGCAGTAGGGAGTCAAACAGGACCGCTGTCTTAGTAGGGAAGCGCACTAACAACGAGAGTATTTGGTCAAAGGGAGGCAACCTTCTTTTTTATAGATATTTGGTTTATAGAGTCTAAACATTTGCGTTTTAAAGCAGCTTTTCTTTTGTTTAAAATACTTTGATTGCTAAAAGTTTGCAATGAGAAGCTATGTAAAACTATTTGAAAATCGACAGAATTTATAGAATGCTGCACATCTGCTTGCAGCGGATTGTATAAATGGTAACCGGCTTGCATAAATTGCCTTATAGTTGAAATTTCTACTACTTTTATTTGTCACTGTCAATTTGGGGCCATTAAAAGACGTCTACTTTGTCTAGGAGGGAATTGGTTATTCCGCCAATTCCCTTAATATTCTGAATATACAATAAAAGAGCGGATGTCGAAGAAAACGAAGGTGTGTTAGGTGTGTTTTTGGGACTCCTGTGTACAATTTCTGTTCCCACTTGTCGTACCATGGCAAGTTGGCTGTCCTTGTGCGCTTCCAAACCTCTGGTTTATCGCTTCTCGGCCTTTTGGCTAAGATCAAAGTGTAGTATCTGTTCTTATCAGCTTAATATCTGATACGTGACCGATTCGGTCACTACGATATTAAACTGATTTTTGGAACTAGGTGACATGCCCGGGGCTTGCCTCGCTGTCACCACAGGTCGTCTCAGACTTGCAGTACCTCTGAGAATGGCCTAAAAGCAGTGCAAATGTACGAGTGGCAACCCAGCGCACCTCTCACATGCGTATGCATGTGTGTTTTAGTGCGCGCGCACCGCTATTGGAATTCAGAGCGCGCTGAATGCAACAGCGCGCAGGACGGTGTGCTATAAATTCGGTGACCTTTTTTTTTTTAAAGGTCACATTGCAACTTCTAGAAAAAAGTAGTTTGCGACCAACTTACTGGACTTAAAAAAAAAAAAAAAAAAAAAAAAAAAATTATTTTGTCGTCCTCTTTGTGTGCGTTTGTTTGTGTGTGAGTGTGTGTGTGTGTGTGTGTGTGTGTGTGTGTGTGTGTGTGTGTGTGTGTGTGTGTGTGTGTGTGTGTGTGAAGTGTAGTATCTGTTCTTATCAGCTTAATATCTGATACGTGACCGATTCGGTCACTACGATATTAAACTGATTTTTGGAACTAGGTGACATGCCCGGGGCTTGCCTCGCTGTCACCACAGGTCGTCTCAGACTTGCAGTACCTCTGAGAATGGCCTAAAAGCAGTGCAAATGTACGAGTGGCAGTAGGGAGTCAAACAGGACCGCTGTCTTAGTAGGGAAGCGCACTAACAACGAGAGTATTTGGTCAAAGGGAGGCAACCTTCTTTTTTATAGATATTTGGTTTATAGAGTCTAAACATTTGCGTTTTAAAGCAGCTTTTCTTTTGTTTAAAATACTTTGATTGCTAAAAGTTTGCAATGAGAAGCTATGTAAAACTATTTGAAAATCGACAGAATTTATAGAATGCTGCACATCTGCTTGCAGCGGATTGTATAAATGGTAACCGGCTTGCATAAATTGCCTTATAGTTGAAATTTCTACTACTTTTATTTGTCACTGTCAATTTGGGGCCATTAAAAGACGTCTACTTTGTCTAGGAGGGAATTGGTTATTCCGCCAATTCCCTTAATATTCTGAATATACAATAAAAGAGCGGATGTCGAAGAAAACGAAGGTGTGTTAGGTGTGTTTCCGGGACTCCTGTGTACAATTTCTGTTCCCACTTGTCGTACCATGGCAAGTTGGCTGTCCTTGTGCGCTTCCAAACCTCTGGTTTATCGCTTCTCGGCCTTTTGGCTAAGATCAAAGTGTAGTATCTGTTCTTATCAGCTTAATATCTGATACGTGACCGATTCGGTCACTACGATATTAAACTGATTTTTGGAACTAGGTGACATGCCCGGGGCTTGCCTCGCTGTCACCACAGGTCGTCTCAGACTTGCAGTACCTCTGAGAATGGCCTAAAAGCAGTGCAAATGTACGAGTGGCAACCCAGCGCACCTCTCACATGCGTATGCATGTGTGTTTTAGTGCGCGCGCACCGCTATTGGAATTCAGAGCGCGCTGAATGCAACAGCGCGCAGGACGGTGTGCTATAAATTCGGTGACCTTTTTTTTTTTAAAGGTCACATTGCAACTTCTAGAAAAAAGTAGTTTGCGACCAACTTACTGGACTTAAAAAAAAAAAAAAAAAAAAAAAAAAATTATTTTGTCGTCCTCTTTGTGTGCGTTTGTTTGTGTGTGAGTGTGTGTGTGTGTGTGTGTGTGTGTGTGTGTGTGTGTGTGTGTGTGTGTGTGTGTGTGTGTGTGTGTGTGTGTGAAGTGTAGTATCTGTTCTTATCAGCTTAATATCTGATACGTGACCGATTCGGTCACTACGATATTAAACTGATTTTTGGAACTAGGTGACATGCCCGGGGCTTGCCTCGCTGTCACCACAGGTCGTCTCAGACTTGCAGTACCTCTGAGAATGGCCTAAAAGCAGTGCAAATGTACGAGTGGCAGTAGGGAGTCAAACAGGACCGCTGTCTTAGTAGGGAAGCGCACTAACAACGAGAGTATTTGGTCAAAGGGAGGCAACCTTCTTTTTTATAGATATTTGGTTTATAGAGTCTAAACATTTGCGTTTTAAAGCAGCTTTTCTTTTGTTTAAAATACTTTGATTGCTAAAAGTTTGCAATGAGAAGCTATGTAAAACTATTTGAAAATCGACAGAATTTATAGAATGCTGCACATCTGCTTGCAGCGGATTGTATAAATGGTAACCGGCTTGCATAAATTGCCTTATAGTTGAAATTTCTACTACTTTTATTTGTCACTGTCAATTTGGGGCCATTAAAAGACGTCTACTTTGTCTAGGAGGGAATTGGTTATTCCGCCAATTCCCTTAATATTCTGAATATACAATAAAAGAGCGGATGTCGAAGAAAACGAAGGTGTGTTAGGTGTGTTTCCGGGACTCCTGTGTACAATTTCTGTTCCCACTTGTCGTACCATGGCAAGTTGGCTGTCCTTGTGCGCTTCCAAACCTCTGGTTTATCGCTTCTCGGCCTTTTGGCTAAGATCAAAGTGTAGTATCTGTTCTTATCAGCTTAATATCTGATACGTGACCGATTCGGTCACTACGATATTAAACTGATTTTTGGAACTAGGTGACATGCCCGGGGCTTGCCTCGCTGTCACCACAGGTCGTCTCAGACTTGCAGTACCTCTGAGAATGGCCTAAAAGCAGTGCAAATGTACGAGTGGCAACCCAGCGCACCTCTCACATGCGTATGCATGTGTGTTTTAGTGCGCGCGCACCGCTATTGGAATTCAGAGCGCGCTGAATGCAACAGCGCGCAGGACGGTGTGCTATAAATTCGGTGACCTTTTTTTTTTTAAAGGTCACATTGCAACTTCTAGAAAAAAGTAGTTTGCGACCAACTTACTGGACTTAAAAAAAAAAAAAAAAAAAAAAAAAAAATTATTTTGTCGTCCTCTTTGTGTGCGTTTGTTTGTGTGTGAGTGTGTGTGTGTGTGTGTGTGTGTGTGTGTGTGTGTGTGTGTGTGTGTGTGTGTGTGTGTGTGTGAAGTGTAGTATCTGTTCTTATCAGCTTAATATCTGATACGTGACCGATTCGGTCACTACGATATTAAACTGATTTTTGGAACTAGGTGACATGCCCGGGGCTTGCCTCGCTGTCACCACAGGTCGTCTCAGACTTGCAGTACCTCTGAGAATGGCCTAAAAGCAGTGCAAATGTACGAGTGGCAGTAGGGAGTCAAACAGGACCGCTGTCTTAGTAGGGAAGCGCACTAACAACGAGAGTATTTGGTCAAAGGGAGGCAACCTTCTTTTTTATAGATATTTGGTTTATAGAGTCTAAACATTTGCGTTTTAAAGCAGCTTTTCTTTTGTTTAAAATACTTTGATTGCTAAAAGTTTGCAATGAGAAGCTATGTAAAACTATTTGAAAATCGACAGAATTTATAGAATGCTGCACATCTGCTTGCAGCGGATTGTATAAATGGTAACCGGCTTGCATAAATTGCCTTATAGTTGAAATTTCTACTACTTTTATTTGTCACTGTCAATTTGGGGCCATTAAAAGACGTCTACTTTGTCTAGGAGGGAATTGGTTATTCCGCCAATTCCCTTAATATTCTGAATATACAATAAAAGAGCGGATGTCGAAGAAAACGAAGGTGTGTTAGGTGTGTTTCCGGGACTCCTGTGTACAATTTCTGTTCCCACTTGTCGTACCATGGCAAGTTGGCTGTCCTTGTGCGCTTCCAAACCTCTGGTTTATCGCTTCTCGGCCTTTTGGCTAAGATCAAAGTGTAGTATCTGTTCTTATCAGCTTAATATCTGATACGTGACCGATTCGGTCACTACGATATTAAACTGATTTTTGGAACTAGGTGACATGCCCGGGGCTTGCCTCGCTGTCACCACAGGTCGTCTCAGACTTGCAGTACCTCTGAGAATGGCCTAAAAGCAGTGCAAATGTACGAGTGGCAACCCAGCGCACCTCTCACATGCGTATGCATGTGTGTTTTAGTGCGCGCGCACCGCTATTGGAATTCAGAGCGCGCTGAATGCAACAGCGCGCAGGACGGTGTGCTATAAATTCGGTGACCTTTTTTTTTTTAAAGGTCACATTGCAACTTCTAGAAAAAAGTAGTTTGCGACCAACTTACTGGACTTAAAAAAAAAAAAAAAAAAAAAAAAAAAATTATTTTGTCGTCCTCTTTGTGTGCGTTTGTTTGTGTGTGAGTGTGTGTGTGTGTGTGTGTGTGTGTGTGTGTGTGTGTGTGTGTGTGTGTGTGTGTGTGTGAAGTGTAGTATCTGTTCTTATCAGCTTAATATCTGATACGTGACCGATTCGGTCACTACGATATTAAACTGATTTTTGGAACTAGGTGACATGCCCGGGGCTTGCCTCGCTGTCACCACAGGTCGTCTCAGACTTGCAGTACCTCTGAGAATGGCCTAAAAGCAGTGCAAATGTACGAGTGGCAGTAGGGAGTCAAACAGGACCGCTGTCTTAGTAGGGAAGCGCACTAACAA
>CAWUFQ010000498.1:0-2500 GCA_963921405.1 Cepaea hortensis | reverse complement strand
TGGCTAAGATCAAGTGTATTTGCTGGCCTCCAGTAGTGCGCTTGGTCTGGTCGGAGGCCGGGATGATCAATCTCGGTCCCTTGGCTAAGATCAGGCGCATTTGCTGCATCCCCCGCAGTAGTGCGCCTGGTCTGGTCGGGGGCCGGGTGATCAAAAAAAAAACAACCTCACATTAGCATCACTTTAAATGTGAGCCCGGTGGACCACTGTGGGCAATAGCTCACAGTGGGACTAAGGGTCCACGCCAAAAACAGGGGAGGCGGGGAACCAGCTAGTCTGGGATGACCGCCAAACCCTAAAAATAAAAAAATAAAAAAAATCTGTTCTTATCAGCTTAATATCTGATACGTGACCGATTCGGTCACTACGATATTAAACTGATTTTTGGAACTAGGTGACATGCCCGGGGCTTGCCTCGCTGTCACCACAGGTCGTCTCAGACTTGCAGTACCTCTGAGAATGGCCTAAAAGCAGTGCAAATGTACGAGTGGCAACCCAGCGCACCTCTCATATGCGTATGCATGTGTGTTTTAGTGCGCACGCACCGCTATTGGAATTCAGAGCGCGCTGAATGCAACAGCGCGCAGGACGGTGTGCTATAAATTCGGTGACCTTTTTTTTTTAAAGGTCACATTGCAACTTCTAGAAAAAAGTAGTTTGCGACCAACTTACTGGACTTAAAAAAAAAAAAAAAAAAAAAAAAAAAAAAACAATTGTTTTGTCTTTCTGTTTGTGTGCGTTTGTTTGTGTGTGAGTGTGTGTGTGTGTGTGTGTGTGTGTGTGTGTGTGTGTGTGTGTGTGTGTGTGTGTGTGTGTGTGTGAAGTGTAGTATCTGTTCTTATCAGCTTAATATCTGATACGTGACCGATTCGGTCACTACGATATTAAACTGATTTTTTCACTGTCAATTTGGGGCAATTGTAAGACGTCAAACTTTGAACTTTGTCTAGGAGGGAAATTGGTGATTCCGCCAATTCCCTTAATATTCTGAATATACAATAAAAGAGCGGACGTCGAAGAAAACGAAGGTGTGTTAGATGTGTTTCCGGGACTCCTGTGTACAATTTCTGTTCCCACTTGTCGTACCATGGCAAGTTGGCTGTCCTTGTCTGCTTCCAAACCTCTGGTTTATCGCTTCTCGGCCTTTTGGCTAAGATCAAGTGTATTTGCTGGCCTCCAGTAGTGCGCTTGGTCTGGTCGGAGGCCGGGATGATCAATCTCGGTCCCTTGGCTAAGATCAGGCGCATTTGCTGCATCCCCCGCAGTAGTGCGCCTGGTCTGGTCGGGGGCCGGGTGATCAAAAAAAAAACAACCTCACATTAGCATCACTTTAAATGTGAGCCCGGTGGACCACTGTGGGCAATAGCTCACAGTGGGACTAAGGGTCCACGCCAAAAACAGGGGAGGCGGGGAACCAGCTAGTCTGGGATGACCGCCAAACCCTAAAAATAAAAAAATAAAAAAAATCTGTTCTTATCAGCTTAATATCTGATACGTGACCGATTCGGTCACTACGATATTAAACTGATTTTTGGAACTAGGTGACATGCCCGGGGCTTGCCTCGCTGTCACCACAGGTCGTCTCAGACTTGCAGTACCTCTGAGAATGGCCTAAAAGCAGTGCAAATGTACGAGTGGCAGTAGGGAGTCAAACAGGACCGCTGTCTTAGTAGGGAAGCGCACTAACAACGAGAGTATTTGGTCAAAGGGAGGCAACCTTCTTTTTTATAGATATTTGGTTTATAGAGTCTAAACATTTGCGTTTTAAAGCAGCTTTTCTTTTGTTTAAAATACTTTGATTGCTAAAAGTTTGCAATGAGAAGCTATGTAAAACTATTTGAAAATCGACAGAATTTATAGAATGCTGCACATCTGCTTGCAGCGGATTGTATAAATGGTAACCGGCTTGCATAAATTGCCTTATAGTTGAAATTTCTACTACTTTTATTTGTCACTGTCAATTTGGGGCCATTAAAAGACGTCTACTTTGTCTAGGAGGGAATTGGTTATTCCGCCAATTCCCTTAATATTCTGAATATACAATAAAAGAGCGGATGTCGAAGAAAACGAAGGTGTGTTAGGTGTGTTTCCGGGACTCCTGTGTACAATTTCTGTTCCCACTTGTCGTACCATGGCAAGTTGGCTGTCCTTGTGCGCTTCCAAACCTCTGGTTTATCGCTTCTCGGCCTTTTGGCTAAGATCAAAGTGTAGTATCTGTTCTTATCAGCTTAATATCTGATACGTGACCGATTCGGTCACTACGATATTAAACTGATTTTTGGAACTAGGTGACATGCCCGGGGCTTGCCTCGCTGTCACCACAGGTCGTCTCAGACTTGCAGTACCTCTGAGAATGGCCTAAAAGCAGTGCAAATGTACGAGTGGCAACCCAGCGCACCTCTCACATGCGTATGCATGTGTGTTTTAGTGCGCGCGCACCGCTATTGGAATTCAGAGCGCGCTGAATGCAACAGCGCGCAGGACGGTGTGCTATAAATTC
>CAWUFQ010000497.1:77500-170000 GCA_963921405.1 Cepaea hortensis | reverse complement strand
TGCGTTTATAGTGTACAGTGAGTTTGTGTGGAGAGTGGAAACTGCAAGTCTCCGGGTGGAGTGGCTTGGATCGCTCGACAGGACGCAGAAAGAGATTGTGTTGTGGATTTTCTGCCCACAGCATGCAGGTGTGCGGGGCAATGAATGGACTGATAGATTAGCTGTTGCTGCTCCTATGTGCGGAGAGTTACTTTATGGCAAATGTGATGTGGCAAAGGTTCTCCGGGATGTGGCATTGAACTATTGTATGGTGGATGTGATGTCAGGAAGACTCTCTGGGATCAGGCGGAGAGCTACTGTATGGTAGATGTGTTGTGGGGAAGGCTCTCTGGGGTCTGGTTAAAAGATATGATACTTTTTTTAAAAACCACACTGGAAGGTAAGGTTGAGGGCAAGCGAGCAAGAGGTAGACAACGATACAAGTGAGAGGATAACATCTAGAGCTGGACGAAGATGAGACCATTGCTTGAAGAACAATTATCAGAAACCCAGATGGCTTTTATATCACACAGAAGTATCACAGACGCAACATTGACAATTAAATAACTGACAGAAAAAGTAGTTTAATACATCCAGGCCAGTATAGTTGTATGCATAGTTCGGGGAAACAGAGTCGACAGCAATGTGTCCTGGGTTTGAATAAGAAACTGAGGTATTAGCAAACATCTAATGAATGTTTGCAAAAGTGTATATAAGTCATGTCAATGCTGCTTACCAGCAAAGGCAGGAACGTTAACACATATTGCAATAAATGCAGGTGTACCACAAGGATGTGTGCCCTCCTCTCTACGTGTTATAACATACATTGACAGCATATTGCAATAAATGCAGGTGTACCACAAGGATGTGTGCCCTCCTCTCTACGTGTTATAACATACATTGACAGCATATGGCGTTCAGATAACAGCGACACAGAAGATAACATGTTAGAAGTTTATACGCTGATGATAAAGCGTTCACAGCAGCAGATAAAGCTAGAAGGGAGCCTTCATCATCATCATCACCACCACAATCATCATCATCATCATCATCATCATCATCATCATCATCATCATCATCATCCAGTGCCTTGCCAACTGGCGTGGATGATCATGCCTTTCCACAAATTGCAATCTCCGACGTCATGGATCAGTTCGTGTGCTGACTCCCTTCCGTGCCATGACATAAGAGTGTCAAGATTCTCCTCACGCTGCTTTCCTCTATCTCTCCGTCTTTCCTGTTTTCATAGAATGTTCCAGTTTTTGTTGTCTCATAACGTGTTCAAAATACGATGATTGCCTCTTTCTGCTGTTTGTGATAAGTTGCCTTTGCGACTTAGCTCACATAAAAACGTCCTGATTGCTCATTTTGGTTGTCCAATTAATTTACAGCATTCTCTATAAAAGCACATCTCCAAGGTTCCGTGGTTTTTGTGTGTGGCCTGTTTACTAAATGTCCATGATTCGCAGCCGTATGATAAAATTAGTTCTATGTACATTCAAGACAATGACATATTGCACAAAACGTTCTTCATTTGATATAATGCAGTATTTGCTTGCCTATTCTGATCTTTATCACAGTGATGTATCTTCCATCTGATGTTATCTATATGCCTAGGTATTTGAATGTCTGCACTTGTCCCAAAATGACGTCCTGAATTTTAATTGCACATTTCGGCACAATCTGTTTCTTTTATATCACCATGACTAATTTCTTTCTATTATTCGAGCTAAGACCAATTGTTTTCACTTTCTACAATGTAGATCCGTCTGATTTGTTGCTATCAAGACTGTGTCATCAGCCTTCAGAACCATCTAAATCAAGTCAGTTACATGTGTCAGGAACATAACATGAAAATAAGCATTGAAAAGACAGAGACAATTGTGATAGGCAGACAGTCAAAAATCCGGTCAAAACAAAATAAAGACCGTGGAATGTAAATATCTGTCACAAAGTGAATGATGACAGAGTGACAGATGGAGTGGCTATGGTTGTGTCTAGGGTATGTCAGTGTGAATGTTGTGTTGGACAACTGATCAACCACGATGCATCAATGCCAATCACTAGAATGCGCACACAATACTTTAATCTGAACCATGGATACAACATTATTCCTCGGGAACGTTCATCATTATAAAAATCTATACATTGCATAGGCACAGGAACAGTACACGTAGTCCCAACCACTATGACTGCTGACAACTGGGCTCAGTCTTTAATACTTAGCCTCCGAATTACTCTCATTGAAAAACCCAGGGCGGAGTTCTCTAGCTAACTCCGTTACTATTCAACCTTTTTCCGACAGCCGACCACCACTTTCGGGTCCCAAATCTCAACTGTCCCTCAATGCTTTTCACTTGTCTGTTTACCCTTCTTTTTTTCAGCCCTCCCCGGGGAATGCCCCTTTAATCCCGTGAACTTGTTTATGTTGTAGCATTGCTACCAAGGGCAACCACCTTAATGTTAGTGAACCCAGGCATGTTTCAATATCTGTGGGGTGGTGAATGAAAATGGTCGTTAAAGAAGTGTCTAGGGAAGAATTGCCCGGGTGTATATGATAATGACCTTTGAACGAGTCAGTTGTCTTCTAGAAGTCTCCAGAAATACAGAGTAGTTTTGGCTCTATGGATATAAGAATGGGACCGGGACCGGGTAGACCCCGCCCAACCCACATGATAAAACCACCCTTCTGAAGAACCAAAGCAGAAAACAGATCATGTAACCACAGATCTCTAGCAAGCTGTTATACTTGAACATGAACATAAGAGATTGTATGTTGGCTGACCTCCCCACTGGATTTTCTGCACCTATATGATTGTGACTGTAATACATTTATCTACCATAACAAACTTTATCACACTGGTCACAAGACAATAAAAACTCTCCTGTCCATATATATATTCTTTATTAACAGAATCTCTAACATGGTGTTACAAGACTCTATCTCTACTACAATCTATAAAAACATCAGATCAAAACAAAAACATTGTCAAGTAATGACTTAACTTCTAAACTCAAAAAACACCTCTCCTCCTCCTCTGTCTCCTCAAAAAACCACATTACACTCAACTCTTGAGTGTTATGTTTTCCCGAATAACTATCTCGGGACTACTGTTTTGACTATGTTCAATCAACTCAAACACAGCTCAGATATATTATTACTCTATCTCTATATCTAACGTAAATAAGGCCGATCATGAATCTTGGATCTGGCGGGTGATTGTGTCATTGTTCCTACCAAGTCTTGAATAAGCAAATCTTCTGAATTCGGAGAATGTAGACTCACCCCATCTGGGATTCGTACAACTGTCTTTATTCTCCACGGGAAAAAGTTCTATGAAGACACTTCTAGTCTCTATGTTAACTCCTCCACTCACTCTACCGCTGAGATAGATGGGCTCATCCCATCATGCACTGACCAAACATCACAATGTGCCACTGAAAAAAACACAAGGTTCTCTGGATGCTAAACACTGTGATTGTGGATATAGACTCATTGACGTTGATAAACTTCTTTGGATGGGGGAACCAGTCTCCACACGGTGTTACTGTACAAAGGCTCTCCGGCTGTAGAACATAGTTGACGTGGAAATAGACTCAATGACTAGTGTAGTCCCTTTTGATGGTGGAATCCAATTGACCGACCAATGTAACTGACCACAAATGTTCCTAACGAACTTTAGACACAAATGATGATGTTATTGTTGGGACTTGAGGTATGGACTACTCGATCAGCTTAGGTATTGAGAGGAAAATAGGTCTGCATTTAAAAAAAGATGGGGCTCACCCCCACTGGTAGTCTTTTCCATCATTCTGGAAAGGTTAAAGCACGGACTCTCAACGACGTTGCTGTGATTGTTACTGAAGGAAGAACTCTCCATAAGCATCTGTCATAGCTGGCTTGAACATCTTTAGGCGGCCTCCCGCTGATTTATCTGGGTAACATGCTTCATCAAAGAAGAAGACGCATCCTCAATGTCTCAGTGGGACATGGAAACAAACAAGAGGATCCGTACTCGTTTCATAGTTCACTCCATTGATTATGACTGCTTAATATCGAGAGTACCATCCAGTCCGTAAGCTGTTGCAGACTATAACTTCCCTGATACTACAGGAAGAATACTAGTGTCATCTCTCTTCAGACGTAACCAATGCGTATAAGAAGCTTTCAATAGCACTTGGCCAAAACAATGTCAACAAAACAAAAGGGGATAACTCCGACTGGAGTTTCTCACTGTTGCCTAAAGAATAACTTTGGATTATTTCCCCTGTCCTTGGCCTAAGGTTTCTTGGACATAGTGCTTCACTAAATTGGACGACTACCGAGATCCGAAATTACGGAGTGACGCCTCTTCTAAAAGAATTCTAGTCCAAAAGTATCTTCCAAAAGTTTAGACTCTGCCAAATGTCCCTCATCAAGTTACCTCTTAGTGCCCGTAAAATTGAAATGACAAGCCTTAAACATTCTAGCTTATTATACATTTCCATAGACGAATAGAGACAACAACATGGACATAAATTCAGAGGAAAATCCTCGTATGACGAGTTGGGGTATCTACATGTTTGCCTGTAACTTATTTTTCTACTTGGCGGGAAGGTGGGGACGGTAATCTAAACAAACTCTACCAACCTCACGCTCCGACCCATACGACGAACAGGACATCACAGATACCGAAAATAGATATACTCTCTTGCACATGAAACACCCACCTCTGAGAGTACAACAATCTGTTTTAGAACATGACCGGGAGTGTGACTAACTGTCGGGCCCGGGGGGGGGGGGGGTTGTAAATATCGGCTCCAATGTCTTGTTATTTTGGCAAGCACACTGCACGATTTACTGCAGGTTAAAATGAGTATTTAGGTATGTGAACCGTTCTCATGAATGGGATATAGCCACAGGACATATCGGATCCACCAATCCGACGGAAGCAATGGGGTGTCCTAACTGTTTCCCCAGGCTGTCATACATACAAAATTAACTCCCCCTCTCCGGCATATTCTGTACACAGATGACGTGAAGATTCACACACAATATATATGCATACAGGTTCTGAATCTTAACAAATGCACTATGTAGCACATGAATAGTTTACTAAAAGTTAGTAAAGATGGTCCCTCCTCTAGAGGATATTGAACCTAAATATGAAGATATAGGAAATCTGCATAGAATACACAGAACTTGCAGAGATATCAAAATCTTCAAAGAAGATGAATCAGTAATCATAGCATGATAAGAATTGTAAGCATAGGAATATGGGACAGTGTCATACACGTTCGAGATGAAAAGTTTGAACCCCAGGCTGTTTCCAAGAAGAAATGGTGCTATTTCTCATATCACACAAATACTGTATTAATTGTATAACCCAAATATTATCATTCAAAAAAACCAATATTTCGCTCACCATTTTTAGCAACTAAAAAGTAAAAATGGGCCCTACAATGGGCCTACATCCGCTCCCTTGTAGAATCACATCTTCCTAGTTTGCTGGCCAAGACTCAAGTGAATATATCTGGTCCAGCCCGGGAGTAAATCTATTTCCAGCCCTGGCACCAAATTCCTCCTCGTTCTGAACGATAAAATACGCTACCATATATGGAATCGCCAGTGGCCCGCACGTGGAATTCTCTTTTCCAAGAAAAGATATTAATATCCGTCTGCAAGCTGGATAAACTGGGACACTATGTCACAATATCTACGGTCGATTTTCCTTTCAGATGCCGAAATGAGTAGAGAAATCAGCACACGCTGTGCAAAGGCAAATCAGGTACAGGGAAACTAGCGCCTCTTCTATCGCATAGCAAGATACAAATATGTCCTAAAGACAATCTCAGAAGAGCTATTTTTAGCCGACATTATGCTACAATGTCAAACATGGATGTCTACTGCGACTAAAGAGCGCACAATCATAACAACCGAGATGAGATGTCTTAGAAGAGATGTGGGAGTAATCGTAAGAGATATAATCAGGAACGAGGAAATTAGAAGACTGGAACCAGTCATGCACTTCATTAAACAATCATATTAATTGAGTTGCCAACCTCACACGACAGCACTGGTAAAACCTGCTACAAAGAACCATATTAAAGACTTATGATAGGTACAAAGCAAGGTGAAGACCACGTCAATGATTGAGTGATGATATCAAGAACTACCTTAGAGAAATGATAACCAACTTATAAAGAGCATGTGATGTACAGCATACAAGATCTTTGCATCTTTCAATACCTCAGACCCCCACCCCCTCCTCCCCTCACCACCACCACCACCACCAACGCACGCTAGAAAAACCACTTCACTGAGTTAAAAGGCACAGCATAAGCAGAGAAATGAAGAAGTAAAAGCAGAAGAAGGAAGAGAGAAAGAAGAAAACGAAGAGAAGAAGGATGGAGAGGGCGAGGAGGAGTAGGAGTAGCAGTAGGAGTAGCAGCAGCAGCAGCACTAGCAGAAACAACAGCAGCAGCAGCAGAAGAAGAAGAAGAAGAAGAAGAAGAAGAAGAAGAAGAAGAAGAAGAAGAAGAAGAAGAAGAAGAAGAAGAAGAAGAAGAAGAAGAAGAAGAAGAAGAAGAAGAAGAAGAAGAAGTTATTGTTATTTCTTCTTCTTCTTCTGCGTTCATCCGGAGGTGTTTTTTCCGGACGTGATTGCGTGGTGCCAGTTTACAGCAGAGCTGTGTTCTTGCGTCGTTAGGCCGACACATCCGACTTCTGTGGGCATTTGTTGACCAGGTTAACCTTCCCGGGGTTATTATTTCTATTTGTTATTGTTCGACCGATCCGATCTGTTGGCGATCATGGCAGTTATCGAGGTTGGAAGAGCAATGCAGAGGCGGACATTACCAACACAATATTAGACGCTGAACGAACAGATGAATTTTAAGAACACTTGGGAATCTGTACCCTTGTCGGGAGACAGGAAGATGGGTGAAGTTGGAGTCGACAGACACGAACAGTTTGTCAGGAGACAGGAAGATGGGTGAAGTTGGAGTCGACAGACACGAACAGTTTGTTGGGAGACAGGAAGATGGATGATGTTGGAGTCTACAGACACGAACAGTTTGTCGGGAGACAGGAAGATGGGTGAAGTTGGAGTCGACAGACACGAACAGTTTGTCAGGAACACAAGATATTTGAGTAATGGTTAGTTAGTCGACAGATCATCCTCGTTGCACATCGAACCATTCAGTCCATAAGTGCTCGGATCCCCTCCTCAGCAAATCCCGCAGCATGTAGCGGCTAACGACGCCAGTTCTGTGTTGGTTTATCAATCTTCTTTGGCTTCCTGCGTAGTGTTCTTGTTTGGCCACCCCTCTTTTAATTTGCTGCTCCCGCAGTCTGGCCATTGTTGTAGATTCACAGCCATCACTTGGTTCTCGCAAAAGTCTCACTTCTCGTAGAGCATTCAGAATGTCAGCCTGGTCCATGGCGCGACCGAACTCCACAGTAGCCTCACCTGCGAGCTTGTCAGCACGCTCATTTCCTTGTACTCCCGCATGCCCTGGCACGAAGATGAAACTAATCTTTGCCAGCCGAGACCGCTTCAGAGGCAGCAACCATTCTCTTCGGATCGACCCCTCCTCTATCCTCTTGATCATGTTCATTGAGTCGCTAAGGAACAAGCCCTAGTGAATGTCTGTGTCTCGAGCCATGTTATTGCTTTACTTCCTGCCATGACTTCCATGGTCAGGCTACTTGTGGTTTCAGTGAAAGCACCAGAGTCTTCCTTCACAATTTTCCCTCCGGCCCGAGCTGTAAAGGCCCATGAGCTTCTCATATGTCGGACGACCGACCCATCTGTGTAGATGACCGCGTCACCGTCTAGCGAATTCTCGAAAATCAACGCTTGTACTTCAGCCTCAACAGCAGCCGGATTTTCTTGTCTGCATTTTCTATCTAGTTGGATGCAAACTGAAAAGGATGTGCAGAAGTCTGTTGGCACTTGCACCCACTCCTCGCCAGGTTCTAAGTCCTCAAGTGAACACACCTGTTGAAGAATGTCTTCTGCTTGACCCATCCACGACCGTCTTCTTTTTAACCTGCTGCCCTTCACCTTCCTAATAAACACAGCAATGTTGTCGTCAGTCTGTATACGTCGAGGAGGTGATCGGAGCACCCATGGACATGCCCGCCGTGGGATGATGACGTTCTTAATGAATCAATTCTCTTATTAATGTATACCTGTCCATACATGAAACTCTAAGGGCTTGTGTTTCAGCGTGTGACCTGAAGGGAGCCTTGGGATGGTGTCATAGTTCCAGGCCAATCTACAAATACAACTCACAGACAGGGGCGTGCGAACTGTTTCCTGCCCAAAGATGTTATGGTAGATCGCTGTACCATTTTGATAGCATTGAAGCATGCCAAGCTGCATGCACCCCTGGGAGCAATGTGGAAGACATTCAGCCTACAGGACCGTCTGCCGCTACAGATATGTCCACATAAACAATAAACATACAGCCTACAGGACCGTCTGCCGCTACAGATATGTCCACATAAACAATAAACATGCTGAACAGATGGTCCTTTTCTGTTCTTCTATGGAGAGAGTTCGTGTTTGTTGGTGTACGGAAGTGGGAATACTAAGGAACACACATGTGTGTGTGTGTTTCTGTGTGTGTGTGTGTGTGTGTGCGCGCGTCCGTGCGTGCGTGTGGCGCGTGTGTGTGTGTGTGTGTGTGTGTGTGCGTGCGTGCGTGCGGCGCGTGTGTGTGTGCGTGTATTAGACAACCTACTCAGCCAAACATTTGCTTTCATCATCTGTGTCTACCTATCTATGTACTTATCAATATATCTATCTACCAGCACACCCCAGCCCCCCAATCCCGATGACGATACTACTAGTCTTCTCAACAACAAACACACCCCAGCCCTCCACTTCCGATCACAGGTCTTCTAAACATCTCAACAAACGATGTTTTATAATTCCCCGACGTACCGATACCAGGGTTGGAAAACCGCGCGTTGGATTAGGAAGCACGTAGCTCTGTGTTGATTCCGGTGATATGAGGCATCGGCCATTCAGAATGCAATATTAATCTTGTTCTTATAGTCAATGCCGAGTAGTGTTGGTGATCATGTCTCTAGACAGCCTTACATCTCGTGTGCTGCAAATCATTTCTCATACCGACGTTCCTCCTTGCCATGTTATAAAACTTCCCAGCATCTTATCTCTTGGTATCCTCCTCCCTCTCTTTCCTTCCATCCTCCCTTTTGGTGACGACATACACCAGCTTTTCCTTTCTCCTGATATGTCCACAGAATGTTGACAGTTCTATTCTGATCCAAGTAATCTGTTTTCTGTATGAGTTAACTTCTTTCAAGTATCCTGTTTTCTGTATGAGTTAACTTCTTTCAAGTAACCTGTTTTCTGTATGAGTTAACTTCTTTCAAGTAACATGTTTTCTGTATGAGTTATCTTCTTTCAAGTAACATGTTTTCTGTATTAGTTAACTTCTTTCAAGTAATCTGTTTTCTGTATGAGTTAACTTCTTTCAAGTAACCTGTTTTCTGTTTGAGTTAACTTCTTTCAAGTAACCTGTTTTCTGTTTGAGTTAACTTCTTTCAAATAACCTGTTTTCTGTTTGAGTTAACTTCTTTCAAGTAACATGTTTTCTGTATGAGTTAACTTCCTTCAAGTAACCTGTTTTCTGTATGAGTTAATTTCTTTCAAGTAACCTGTTTTCAGTATGAGTTAACTTCTTTCAAGTAACCTGTTTTCTGTTTGAGTTAACTTCTTTCAAGATGTCTTCATTTTTCTGTCCATCCCTCCACGGCCTTCTCTTCATTCTTCTATGAAGTCACGTCTCCGCAGCCTAAACATCTGGAACGTGTGGTAAGCTACTGACCGTCAAATTGTCAAGTCAGTCACAGATAACCATTAAATGCTGTTGTTGATTTTAACGTCCTGCAGCGGCCCATTCATTGTGCGAGTTTACTGCACCGTACAGTAGTGACGAGACATGAACTCTTGGTCATTATGTGTTGTACAATAGTGACGAGACATGAACCCTTGGTCATTCTATGTTGTACAATAGTGACGAGACATGGACACCTGGTTATTCTGTATTGTACAATTGTCAGAATCTCTAATGTCTCCAACCGAGATGCAGTAACATCGTTACGCCCGCCAGGCGAATAGTTGCCAACCGGGATGCAGTAACATCGTTACGCCCGCCAGGCGAGTACCAGTTACCTGCCCGCAGGTTGCTGGCTGACGTGATAGTCAGCGGTCAGGCAAGGACAAAGCAAGACGCACGCAGTCCTCGTGAAGCTAATCCACAGGGCAAGCGCTGTGCGGGGAAACCGGCAGACAGCTTGGGAACTCGGACATGACAAGACGTGTGGGTTGAGAAAGGCTTCGTGTCGTTCTGTGCCCGAAAGTCGAGTGCTTGTATATCTTGTGAGATAGATTGTGAAGCTGTGGGTTTTGTCTGTAAGTGTACTTATGTATTGTATATGTATAGTAATGATCATCACATGCCAAACTAGATCGTATTGCATGTGAATTGTAAATAAATCCATTGAACTTAGTGTCATTGTGTGTCAAGTCCAATCATTTTGTACTTGTACTTGTCTCAAATATGTTAGGTCCAACGAGCCAGGTTTAAGATCCTGACATGTGTGAACGTGGAAGGCTCGTCCGGTTAGATTGTTTGAACGTGGAAGGCTCGTCCTCTTAGATTGTTTGAACTTGTAAACGTGTAAAACATCGGTGATTGTGTAACTTGTCGCCATTTTGACCTTGTCGCCATCTTGTAAACATGATGTCTATGTCCTTACTGAATGTCATCGTGATGTAAGTGATGTACCATCATAGTTATAGATTGTTGAAATATATCTAGATTGTATTTGTGAAGTTAGTTGTGGAAAGCAAAAGGTTTGAGAAAGAAAGTGACTTGTGATTTGAAAAAAATAAAATTTGACCAACGACATTACGACCTATAATTACACTCAACGCCATACAAACCTAATCAAAACTTAGTGACAAGCATACACCTCACATAAAGGTAGATTATAACTTATTTCCTCCCAAAGGAAAGCAGGTTTTCTGTGCCATCTGAAACCGTTGCCCGTAGAGGTCATTTGTCTTTGAAGTAGCGACCCTACAGTTCCTAGCCCTGGTGTGAACCGTTCTCCACCGCATCCAGTACACTTGAGTATATTTTTTTGTATATACTTTCGGATGCAAATTTTGGCATAAATTGTAAGTTCAACAAGATTGTAAATTTATCACGTTACTAACACCTTGTAACAAATTGTGTGTCTGATAACTCATTGTCATTTAAACATTCCATCATGTCTTCGTTAAATGACTTCATCGAGATGGGTTTAAAGCTAAAGTTAACTGGTGACGAGTTAACAAAGTGGAGCGAAACAAAATACTCTGAACACCTTCTAGAAAAAGCTAGCGAACGCGAGGAAAGAGCGGCTGAAAGAGCTGCCAAGCAGGCAGAGGCAGAAACAGCATTAAAGCAGGCAGAGGCCGAAACAGCATTAAAACAGGCAGAGCTAGAATTATCTGCGAAAACAAAACAAGCGGAGTTAGATACTGAATTGAGGAAGGCAGAAATAGCAGCTCAAAGTAAACGAGAGGAGCTCGAATTACAACTCAAGATTAAACAGCTTGAAACCGATACTGCCATAGACAAAGAGTCTAAGAAGTCTGAAAGACTGGAAAAAGAAAACCAGTACAAAAAGTATCAAGGTATTGTGAGAAATTATACCTCAGGTGACTGCATTGCAGCGTTCACCCAGAATTTTGAAACCTTAATGGACCACTATCATGTCCCAGTTTCTGAATGGAACATTATTTATATGAGGAGTTTGTCAGGGGAACCTCTGAAAGTCATAGAGACTATCCCACAAGACCTCAGAAAAGATTACCACTATCTAAAGTTAAAAATTATGGAACATTTTATGCTAGATGAGGCAGGATACAGAGAACAGTTCAGCAAATTGAGTCCAAAACCTACTCAAACGTTCTCTGATTATATCTCCGTAGTCCGGGACGTATTTACAAAATGGCTTTCAGCAGCCAAAGTAAATAAAGACTTTCATAAGTTAGAAGACCTCATCATCAGGGATAAAATCATAACATCCCTTCCATCATCATTTTCAAAATTTTTGCTAGAGAATGAATGTACGATTGTAGAACAGATTGAGAGACGACGTTCCGCTTACTATACAGCCAATAAACATTGTTTTGCTAGTGAGGCTACTGATACAAACTTCGTAGCAGCTGCTAACTTTGAAAACCCTCGATCAGAACCCTACAATAGGCAAAAAACATATAAGCCTACTTCTGAGAAATACAATCATTGTAGATTTTGTAACATTTCACACCACCAAGGTGAAATGGGTGACAAGAATCCGGCATATCTTACATACTTACAGAACTTCATAAATAGTCAGGATAAGGAACGTAAAACCTTTAAAATGGCACGAAAATGCTTCCTCTGTAAAGCGTACGGCCATTGGCGTCATGCGTGTATAGGAAGGCAAATGACCAAGAAAGCAAATGCCGCCTTATTTGACAGTTCATCATCAGATGAAGAACATTCAGAAAATCACCCTGTGAACTCAGCACAGGCTTTTGACATGTTTAATTCACATAAATGTACTATTTGTAATACCTTTTATGAAGATGGCATTTTAACATGCTGCCACTCCATTCCTATTGCCAATGAGGAAGCTAATTTGGTAATAGATTCCAAAGGCAGAATAAACATCCACCAGGGATATGTGAATGGCAAGCCTGCTACAGTACTTCGTGACACCGGAAGTTCTCTTATAGAGTTAAAGAGAAATTTCATAATGCCAACAGACTATATAGGCAGGCACGTAACATGCAGAACATTCTCTGGAAATATCGAGAAGTACCCATTAGCATGGGCATATATTCAGACACCATTCCTCACGGGGAAAGTAAAATGCGCTGCATTAACTAACCCTGTGTGTGATATTATCATTGGGAACTTACCAGAGGTGAATGATATGCCCCATGATATTACATCTCTTTGCATTGATGATAAATTAACATCATCACCATCACATGTCATCATTGAAAGTATGGTATCACCAAATGAATGTATGGTAGCTAATGGAGCACTAACATCTCATGAAAGCATTGACCAAAACGTTTCATCACCATCTGATATCATTGAATGTGTGAACGCAGTAACCAGATCTACTGCTAGAGTACAAGATGAAATTAATCAAACTGAGGCTATAGAAATGCTTAGCCCAGTGATACTGCCTCCTAAAACCATGAAGGACAATTTTGTAACAGCCCAAAAGGCTGATCCTTCATTATTTAAATATTTTAATCTGATCGGCCAAAAGCCAAAGGTAACTAAAAATGCAAGATGGCATTTTGCTCTGAAAAATTGCATCCTCACCAGGTACTATACCAGAGGTAACAGCACCACAGAGCAAACTATTTTGCCTATTGAATACCGTAAGCAAGCCTTACATCTTGCCCATGATATACCTCTTGCAGGGCATATGGCATACTCCAAGACCAGATCAAGATTACTAACACAGTTTTATTGGCCAAGATTCTGCAATGACATTAAGCAATATTGTAGAAGTTGTGATATCTGCCAAAAACTAGTGAAGAAAGGTAAACACCTACAGGCCAAATTACAAATTACCGACTTAGCCAGTCGACCTTTTGAGAAAATATCTGTCGACATAGTGGGCCCTCTGAATCAAGTAACATCCAGAGGGAATAGATTTATCGTTACCAACATTGATTTATATAGCCGCTGGCCTGAAGCGATTCCTTTAAAGAACATAACTGCCAATGATATTATGGACGTTTTCTTCCATATATTCTCACGAATAGGGTTTCCAGACACTATCCTATAAGATCGGGGAAGCCAATTCATTGCATCATCTACTCAAGTTTTCACCAAAATGTTAGGGGTGAAACAATGTCCAATTCACCATACCATCCTCACTCAACGGGAATCATAGAAAAGTTTAATGAGGATTTGAAGCATACGCTTGCTAAGGTCACTCAAGAATATCCCAAAAACTGGGACGTATATTTGCCTGCTATACTTTTTGTTTTGCGTATCGCGAAGTCCCACATTCTAGTACTGGGTTCTCTCCTTTTGAACTTATCTATGGTGCCAAACCACGTGGCCCATTGAGTATCTACAATTCAATGTTAACTGAAGCCACCCCTTTGCTTAAACCCATATCATCATACGCATATGTAACATCATTGCGTGAAAGAATCATCAAATCTTGTACTATTGCAAAAGAAGCACTAAAACTATCTGGTGCTACATATAGACAATATGCAGACAAAGGTAACAGGACAATAACGTTGACACCTGGACAGGACGTACTTCTCCTCTTACCTAGTGACCGACACTTATTGACTGACTCTTGGCAAGGACCATTTAAAGTAATACGACAGATTTCAACAGTAGACTATGAGATTCAAATAAAATACAAACATAAAATATTCCACATCAATATGCTAAGACCACACTACAACAGAGAGAACGAACAAGACGATACAACTGCCTGCACAGTTATAATAGACCATGAAGATGACGAAGATAGTGACGAAATTCCAACACCTGCATTAGACACGACAAACTGCTTGAAGGAAATCAAAATAAACCAAAATTTAACTCAAGTAGAAACAGATAGCTGCAAACATCTCATACAACAGTACAACACCATCTTCTCCAACAACCCAGGACAAACAGAATTAGTACAACATCACATCACGCTCACTTCAAACACACCAATACAATGCAGACCTTACACCATTCCATTGCATTACAAAGAAAACTTACATCAAGAGATCATTAACTTAGAAAAAAACAACATCATTAGACGATCACAATCACATTTTCGTCTCCAATGGTCATGGTACGCAAAAAGACAACACGATAAGACTGTGTAGATTATCGAAAATTAAATAAAATAACACTTTTAGATCTGGAACCAATGACCAACTGCGAAGATCTGCTGGCAGAACTGACAGACTCTAGGTACTTTACGAAGTTAGATATGACTAAAGGTTATTGGCAGATAACGGTACACGAGCAGAGCAGATATCTAACAGCCTTTGCCACTCCTTTGGGACTGTACGAATGGTGCAAATTGCCATTTGGCCTAGTCAATGCCCCAGCGACATTCGTACGCATGACACGACTCTTACTTGTTGACATAACAAATATTATCTGTTACATGGACGACATTTGTGTTCACACAAAGACGATGACAGACCACATAAAGACATTACAGCAGACATTTGAACGGATCAGACAGCACGGACTGACTGTGAAGCCTACAAAAGTTGACATAGCCTATCAAGAAATCTCCTTTTTAGGGTATACAATATCTAATGGCTTTGTCACGACAGACGATAACATCGTGTCTAAAATACTGAAACTCTCACTTCCGACTACCAAGAAACAAGTCAGAAGTGTGTTAGGACTATTAACTTATTATCGGCAGTTCATACCAGATTTTGCTGAACTGACAGAAAAATTTACTAACCTACTAACGAAAAACCAGCCTGAAAAGATTGTAAACAATGAATGCCTAAAATTTGCATTCCAGAAAGTGTTATCGTATTTTTCTGAGAATAGTGTAAAGAATCCCATTCTCAAATTGCCAAATTTACATATTCCTTTCAGATTACGCACAGACGCGAGCTCCGTGGCGATTGGGGCAGTTCTGTTACAGGAACATGACAACATTCTACACCCTGTATACTACGTCTCTAGAAAATTGAAACCAAGAGAACGCGCTTGGTCCACACCACAATTGGAAGCCCTTGCTCTAGTGGTGGGTATAACTAAATTGTCCAGATTTCTCCTGGGACGGCATTTTATTGCAGAGTCCGACAATAGTCCATTAAAATTTATTACTTCAGGAGTCCCGACAAACCAGATGATAGCGCGATGGTCACTTTTGCTGCAAGATTACAGCTTTGAAGTGCGACATATCGCTGGCAGGACCAACATGATTGCTGATCTTTTGTCCCGTTGTCCGAACGACCCAGTAAGCACTAATGTCTGAGTGCAGTGTGTTAGAAATCACTCAGACCAACACAGCCATCAGTGAAGTTTTTTTTTTTAGGAAAGTTGTGTACATCTATTATGCGATGTGATAGGGTTCATTCCCACTGCAAATATTTTTCTTATTTTATTATTAGTGTAGTAATCGTCTTGAATAATTGCGTAGTGTGTGTTAGAAAGCGAACAATATTAATTGTATATATTATGAAATAAGAACAGTGCCACATGCGCTCATAACTTACCTCAAGCGAACTATTCAAGTTATCAGTGGTATCTGCAAGTGGAACATATCCAGTGATATTTTAATCCGTGAACGAAAGAGTGAACTGAACTGTGACATTTACACCACTGCAGACAATCGCAATCCATAAGTTTTCCAGCGAAACAACGAACACATTAACTATCAGATCAATTTCACATTCCGAATTGCTACACCAGAGCGGAACAAGTGTGTGATAGAATTTTTAACGACATCAACTGTTCGTGTGTACTTCCGGATAGTTTGTAAATTTAGACCAAAAGTAGCAGACGATAAATAAAAACCTTAAAAATTTATGACGCTTCTAACATAAATATGAAACACCAATTTCGAATACACGAATTGTCTATTAGTATTTTTCGACTAGTGTAATCTTAGAATCATATCTTGAGTAACTTATTCACACTATCGACATTTTTTCGCTAGTATGGAAAACCATCAAGCTATGACGCTGAGAAATAGAATAATAATTGTAATAGATTAGATTTGAGATCTTTTGAAATTATGTCCCTTTCATTTAATTGTTGTTACAGTATTACACTAAGGGCAGTAAATTGAAATGTATTCGAATATGTGTTGTATAAAAATAGCCATTGTGTTGCCAGATTGTCAACACTGCAAGAGGTCATCAGCTGGGCATGGTATAGGGTTACCGACGTTGTAGACCAACGGAAGAGCTCCCGGCCAAATGAGGTCGGAGCTCGAGCGTTGAATGCGGCTTATAAAAAGACGTATTACAGTCTTACCTGATGTTTTTTGTTGCAAAAAGCATATTATTTCGTTTTTTTAAGAGGTTGCGAAGTAGTTGCATTGGATGCTGGTGCTACCGATCTGACTGGGTCAATATTGCAACTTAGGTAATCATCCATCGAGAGGATGAAACTTGGAAAGTGGTAAAGATTGAACACCACATGACTTAACATACAACTTGCATTTCGTATGTATTTCTATGCCAATGTACATGACAACAGAAAGGTCGATTCTGACATGGGTAAAAGATTAACCCTTTATCTATGTAGAGTATACATGAAATATAAAATCTTTCATGAATAAGCCCCGGGGGAGCGTATCAGAATCTCTAATGTCTCCAACCGATATGCAGTAACATCGTTACGCCCGCCAGGCGAATAGTTGATAACCGGGATGCAGTAACATCGTTACGCCCGCCAGGTGAGTACCAGTGAGTACCTGCACGCATTCAGCCTACAAAACGTGGTAGAAAGAATGGTCACATATTCCTGCATACATTCAGCCTACAACATGTGGTAGAAAGAATGGCCACATATTCCTGCATACATTCAGCCTACAACATGTGGTAGAAAGAATGACCACATATTCCTGCATGCATTCAGTCTACAACATGTGGTAGTAAGAATGGCCACATATTCCTGCATACATTCAGCCTACAACATGTGGTTGAAAGAATGGCCAAATATTCCTGCATACATTCAGCCTAAAACATGCGGAAGAAAGAGTGACCACATATTCCTGCATGTATTCAGCCTACAACATGCGGTAGACAGAATGGCCACATATTCTTGCATACATTCAGCCTACAACATGTGGTAGAAAGAATGGCCACATATTCTTGCATACATTCAGCCTACAACATGTGATAGAAAGAATGGCCACATATTCCTGCATGCATTCAGCCTACAACATGCGGTAGACAGAATGGCCACATATTCTTGCATACATTCACCCTACAACATGTGGTAGAAAGAATGGCCACATATTCCTGCATAAATTCAGCCTACAACATGTGGTAGAAAGAATGGCCACATATTCCTGCATACATTCAGCCTACAACATGTGGTAGAAATAATGGCCACATATTCTTGCATACATTCACGCTACAACATGTGGTAGAAAGAATGGCCACATATTCCTGCATACATTCAGCCTACAACATGTGGTAGAAAGAATGGCCACATATTCCTGCATACATTCAGCCTACAACATGTGGAAGAAAGAATGGCCACATATTCCTGCACGGATTCAGCCTACAGCACGTGGTAGAAAGAATGGCCACATACTCCTGCATACATTCAGCCTACAACATGTGGTAGAAAGAATGGCCACATATTCCTGCATACATTCAGCCTACAACATGTGGTAGAAAGAATGGCCACATATTCCTGCATACATTCAGCCTACAACATGTGGTAGAAAGAATGGCCACCTATTCCAGCATACATTCAGCCAACAACATGTGGTAGAAAGAATGGCCACATATTCCTGCACGCATTCAGCCTACAAAACGTGGTAGAAAGAATGGTCACATATTCCTGCATACATTCAGCCTACAACATGTGGTAGAAAGAATGGCCACATATTCCTGCATACATTCAGCCTACAACATGTGGTAGAAAGAATGACCACATATTCCTGCATGCATTCAGTCTACAACATGTGGTAGTAAGAATGGCCACATATTCCTGCATACATTCAGCCTACAACATGTGGTTGAAAGAATGGCCAAATATTCCTGCATACATTCAGCCTACAACATGCGGAAGAAAGAGTGACCACATATTCCTGCATGTATTCAGCCTACAACATGCGGTAGACAGAATGGCCACATATTCTTGCATACATTCAGCCTACAACATGTGGTAGAAAGAATGGCCACATATTCTTGCATACATTCAGCCTACAACATGTGATAGAAAGAATGGCCACATATTCCTGCATGCATTCAGCCTACAACATGCGGTAGACAGAATGGCCACATATTCTTGCATACATTCACCCTACAACATGTGGTAGAAAGAATGGCCACATATTCCTGCATAAATTCAGCCTACAACATGTGGTAGAAAGAATGGCCACATATTCCTGCATACATTCAGCCTACAACATGTGGTAGAAATAATGGCCACATATTCTTGCATACATTCACGCTACAACATGTGGTAGAAAGAATGGCCACATATTCCTGCATACATTCAGTCTACAACATGTGGTTGTAAGAATGGCCACATATTCCTGCATACATTCAGCCTACAACATGCGGTAGAAAGAATGGCCACATATTCCTGCATGTATTTAGCCTACAACACGTGGTAGAAAGAATGGCCACATATTCCTGCATACATTCAGCCTACAACATATGGTAGAAAGAATGGCCACATATTCTTGCATGCATTCAGCCTACAATATGTGGTAGAAAGAATGGCCCCATATTCCTGCATACATTCAGCCTACAACATGTGGTAGAAAGAATGGCCACATATTCCTGCATACATTCAGCCTACAACATGTGGTAGAAATAATGGCCACATATTGCTGCACGCATTCAGCCTACAACATGTGGTAGAAAGAATGGCTACATATTCTTGCATACATTCAGCCTACAACATGTGGTAGAAAGAATGGCCACATATTCCTGCATGCATTCAGCCTACAACATGCGTTAGACAGAATGGCCACATATTCTTGCATACATTCAGCCTACAACATGTGGTAGAAAGAATGACCACATATTCTTGCATACATTCAGCCTACAACATGTGGTAGAAAGAATGGCCACATATTCCTGCATGCATTCAGCCTACAACATGCGGTAGACAGAATGGCCACATATTCTTGCATACATTCACCCTACAACATGTGGTAGAAAGAATGGCCACATATTCCTGCATATATTCAGCCTACAACATGTGGTAGAAAGAATGGCCACATATTCCTGCATACATTCAGCCTACAACATGTGGTAGAAATAATGGCCACATATTCTTGCATACATTCACGCTACAACATGCGGAAGAAAGAATGACCACATATTCCTGCATACATTCAGCCTACACCATATGGTAGAAAGAATGACCACATATTCCTGCATACATTCAGCCTACAACATATGGTTGAAAGAATGACCACATATTCCTGCATGCATTCTGCCTACAACATGTGGTAGAAAGAATGGCCACATATTCCTGCATACATTCAGCCTACAATATGTGATAGAAAGAATGGCCACATATTCCTGCATGCATTCAGCCTACAACATGTGGTAGAAAGAATGGCCACATATTCCTGACTACATTCAGCCTACAACATGTGGTAGAAATAATGGCCACATATTCCTGCATACATTCAGCCTAGAACATATGGTAGAAAGAATGGTTAAATATTCCTGCATACATTCAGCCTACAACATATGGTAGAAATATAGAAAGAATGGCCACATATTCCTGCATACATTCAGCCTACAACATATGGTAGAAAGAATGGCCAAATATTCCTGCATACATTCAGCCTACAACATGCGGAAGAAAGAATGACCACATATTCCTGCATACATTCAGCCTACAACATGTGGTAGAAAGAATGGCCACATATTCCTGCATGCATTTAGCCTACAACATGTGGTAGAAAGAATGGCCACATATTCCTGCACGCATTCAGCCTACAACACGTGGTAGAAAGAATGGCCACATATTCCTGCATTCATTCAGCCTACAACACGTGGTAGAAAGAATGGTCACATATTCCTGCATGCATTCAGCCTACAACATGTGGTAGAAATAATGGCCACATATTCTTGCATACATTCAGCCTACAACATGTGGTAGAAAGAATGGCCACATATTCCTGCATACATTCAGCCTACAACATGTGGTAGAAAGAATGACCACATATTCCTGCATACATTCAGCCTGCAACATGTGGTAGAAAGAATGGCCACATATTCCTGCATGCATTCAGCCTACAGCATGTGGTAGAAAGAATGGCCATATATTCCTGACTACATTCAGCCTACAACATGTTGTAGAAAGAATGGCCACATATTCCTGCATACATTCAGCCTACAACATATGGTAGAAAGAATGGCCAAATATTCCTGCATACATTCAGCCTACAACATATGGTAGAAATAATGGCCACATATTCTTGCATACATTCAACCTACAACATATGGTAGAAAGAATGGCCAAATATTCCTGCATACATTCAGCCTACAACATATGGTATAAAGAATGGCCACATATTCCTGCATACATTCAGCCTACAACATATGGTATAAAGAATGGCCAAATATTCCTGCATACATTCAGCCTACACCATGCGGTAGAAAGAATGGCCACATATTCCTGCATGCATTCAGCCTACAACATGTGGTAGAAAGAATGGGCACATATTCCTGCATGCATTCAGCCTACAACATGTGGTAGAAAGAATGGCCACATATTCCTGCATGCATTCAGCCTGCAACATGTGGTAGAAAGAATGGCCACATATTCCTGCACACATTCACCCTACAACACGTGGTAGAATGAATGGCCACATATTCCTGCATGCATTCAGCCTACAACATGTGGTAGAAAGAATGGCCACATATTCCTGCATGCATTCAGCCTACAACATGTGGTAGAAAGAATGACCACATATTCCTGCATACATTCAGCCTACAACATGTAGTAGAAAGAATGGCCACATATTCCTGCATACATTCAGCCTACAACATGTGGTAGAAAGAATGACCACATATTCCTGCATACATACAGCCTACAACATGTGGTAGAAAGAATGGCCACATATTCCTGCATGCATTCAGCCTACAACATGTGGTAGAAAGAATGGTCACATATTCCTGACTACATTCAGCCTACAACATGTGGTAGAAAGAATGGCCACATATTCCTGCATACATTCAGCCTACAACATGCGGTAGAAAGAATGGCCACATATTCCTGCATGTATTTAGCCTACAACACGTGGTAGAAAGAATGGCCACATATTCCTGCATACATTCAGCCTACAACATATGGTAGAAAGAATGGCCACATATTCTTGCATGCATTCAGCCTACAATATGTGGTAGAAAGAATGGCCCCATATTCCTGCATACATTCAGCCTACAACATGTGGTAGAAAGAATGGCCACATATTCCTGCATACATTCAGCCTACAACATGTGGTAGAAATAATGGCCACATATTGCTGCACGCATTCAGCCTACAACATGTGGTAGAAAGAATGGCTACATATTCTTGCATACATTCAGCCTACAACATGTGGTAGAAAGAATGGCCACATATTCCTGCATGCATTCAGCCTACAACATGCGTTAGACAGAATGGCCACATATTCTTGCATACATTCAGCCTACAACATGTGGTAGAAAGAATGACCACATATTCTTGCATACATTCAGCCTACAACATGTGGTAGAAAGAATGGCCACATATTCCTGCATGCATTCAGCCTACAACATGCGGTAGACAGAATGGCCACATATTCTTGCATACATTCACCCTACAACATGTGGTAGAAAGAATGGCCACATATTCCTGCATATATTCAGCCTACAACATGTGGTAGAAAGAATGGCCACATATTCCTGCATACATTCAGCCTACAACATGTGGTAGAAATAATGGCCACATATTCTTGCATACATTCACGCTACAACATGCGGAAGAAAGAATGACCACATATTCCTGCATACATTCAGCCTACACCATATGGTAGAAAGAATGACCACATATTCCTGCATACATTCAGCCTACAACATATGGTTGAAAGAATGACCACATATTCCTGCATGCATTCTGCCTACAACATGTGGTAGAAAGAATGGCCACATATTCCTGCATACATTCAGCCTACAATATGTGATAGAAAGAATGGCCACATATTCCTGCATGCATTCAGCCTACAACATGTGGTAGAAAGAATGGCCACATATTCCTGACTACATTCAGCCTACAACATGTGGTAGAAATAATGGCCACATATTCCTGCATACATTCAGCCTAGAACATATGGTAGAAAGAATGGTTAAATATTCCTGCATACATTCAGCCTACAACATATGGTAGAAATATAGAAAGAATGGCCACATATTCCTGCATACATTCAGCCTACAACATATGGTAGAAAGAATGGCCAAATATTCCTGCATACATTCAGCCTACAACATGCGGAAGAAAGAATGACCACATATTCCTGCATACATTCAGCCTACAACATGTGGTAGAAAGAATGGCCACATATTCCTGCATGCATTTAGCCTACAACATGTGGTAGAAAGAATGGCCACATATTCCTGCACGCATTCAGCCTACAACACGTGGTAGAAAGAATGGCCACATATTCCTGCATTCATTCAGCCTACAACACGTGGTAGAAAGAATGGTCACATATTCCTGCATGCATTCAGCCTACAACATGTGGTAGAAAGAATGACCACATATTCCTGCATACATTCAGCCTACAACATGTGGTAGAAATAATGGCCACATATTCTTGCATACATTCAGCCTACAACATGTGGTAGAAAGAATGGCCACATATTCCTGCATACATTCAGCCTACAACATGTGGTAGAAAGAATGACCACATATTCCTGCATACATTCAGCCTGCAACATGTGGTAGAAAGAATGGCCACATATTCCTGCATGCATTCAGCCTACAGCATGTGGTAGAAAGAATGGCCATATATTCCTGACTACATTCAGCCTACAACATGTTGTAGAAAGAATGGCCACATATTCCTGCATACATTCAGCCTACAACATGTGGTAGAAAGAATGACCACATATTCCTGCATACATACAGCCTACAACATGTGGTAGAAAGAATGGCCACATATTCCTGCATGCATTCAGCCTACAACATGTGGTAGAAAGAATGGTCACATATTCCTGACTACATTCAGCCTACAACATGTGGTAGAAAGAATGGCCACATATTCCTGCATACATTCAGCCTACAACATGCGGTAGAAAGAATGGCCACATATTCCTGCATGTATTTAGCCTACAACACGTGGTAGAAAGAATGGCCACATATTCCTGCATACATTCAGCCTACAACATATGGTAGAAAGAATGGCCACATATTCTTGCATGCATTCAGCCTACAATATGTGGTAGAAAGAATGGCCCCATATTCCTGCATACATTCAGCCTACAACATGTGGTAGAAAGAATGGCCACATATTCCTGCATACATTCAGCCTACAACATGTGGTAGAAATAATGGCCACATATTGCTGCACGCATTCAGCCTACAACATGTGGTAGAAAGAATGGCTACATATTCTCGCATACATTCAGCCTACAACATGTGGTAGAAAGAATGGCCACATATTCCTGCATGCATTCAGCCTACAACATGCGTTAGACAGAATGGCCACATATTCTTGCATACATTCAGCCTACAACATGTGGTAGAAAGAATGACCACATATTCTTGCATACATTCAGCCTACAACATGTGGTAGAAAGAATGGCCACATATTCCTGCATGCATTCAGCCTACAACATGCGGTAGACAGAATGGCCACATATTCTTGCATACATTCACCCTACAACATGTGGTAGAAAGAATGGCCACATATTCCTGCATATATTCAGCCTACAACATGTGGTAGAAAGAATGGCCACATATTCCTGCATACATTCAGCCTACAACATGTGGTAGAAATAATGGCCACATATTCTTGCATACATTCACGCTACAACATGCGGAAGAAAGAATGACCACATATTCCTGCATACATTCAGCCTACACCATATGGTAGAAAGAATGACCACATATTCCTGCATACATTCAGCCTACAACATATGGTTGAAAGAATGACCACATATTCCTGCATGCATTCTGCCTACAACATGTGGTAGAAAGAATGGCCACATATTCCTGCATACATTCAGCCTACAATATGTGATAGAAAGAATGGCCACATATTCCTGCATGCATTCAGCCTACAACATGTGGTAGAAAGAATGGCCACATATTCCTGACTACATTCAGCCTACAACATGTGGTAGAAATAATGGCCACATATTCCTGCATACATTCAGCCTAGAACATATGGTAGAAAGAATGGTTAAATATTCCTGCATACATTCAGCCTACAACATATGGTAGAAATATAGAAAGAATGGCCACATATTCCTGCATACATTCAGCCTACAACATATGGTAGAAAGAATGGCCAAATATTCCTGCATACATTCAGCCTACAACATGCGGAAGAAAGAATGACCACATATTCCTGCATACATTCAGCCTACAACATGTGGTAGAAAGAATGGCCACATATTCCTGCATGCATTTAGCCTACAACATGTGGTAGAAAGAATGGCCACATATTCCTGCACGCATTCAGCCTACAACACGTGGTAGAAAGAATGGCCACATATTCCTGCATTCATTCAGCCTACAACACGTGGTAGAAAGAATGGTCACATATTCCTGCATGCATTCAGCCTACAACATGTGGTAGAAAGAATGACCACATATTCCTGCATACATTCAGCCTACAACATGTGGTAGAAATAATGGCCACATATTCTTGCATACATTCAGCCTACAACATGTGGTAGAAAGAATGGCCACATATTCCTGCATACATTCAGCCTACAACATGTGGTAGAAAGAATGACCACATATTCCTGCATACATTCAGCCTGCAACATGTGGTAGAAAGAATGGCCACATATTCCTGCATGCATTCAGCCTACAGCATGTGGTAGAAAGAATGGCCATATATTCCTGACTACATTCAGCCTACAACATGTTGTAGAAAGAATGGCCCCATATTCCTGCATACATTCAGCCTACAACATGTGGTAGAAAGAATGGCCACATATTCCTGCATACATTCAGCCTACAACATGTGGTAGAAATAATGGCCACATATTGCTGCACGCATTCAGCCTACAACATGTGGTAGAAAGAATGGCTACATATTCTTGCATACATTCAGCCTACAACATGTGGTAGAAAGAATGGCCACATATTCCTGCATGCATTCAGCCTACAACATGCGTTAGACAGAATGGCCACATATTCTTGCATACATTCAGCCTACAACATGTGGTAGAAAGAATGACCACATATTCTTGCATACATTCAGCCTACAACATGTGGTAGAAAGAATGGCCACATATTCCTGCATGCATTCAGCCTACAACATGCGGTAGACAGAATGGCCACATATTCTTGCATACATTCACCCTACAACATGTGGTAGAAAGAATGGCCACATATTCCTGCATATATTCAGCCTACAACATGTGGTAGAAAGAATGGCCACATATTCCTGCATACATTCAGCCTACAACATGTGGTAGAAATAATGGCCACATATTCTTGCATACATTCACGCTACAACATGCGGAAGAAAGAATGACCACATATTCCTGCATACATTCAGCCTACACCATATGGTAGAAAGAATGACCACATATTCCTGCATACATTCAGCCTACAACATATGGTTGAAAGAATGACCACATATTCCTGCATGCATTCTGCCTACAACATGTGGTAGAAAGAATGGCCACATATTCCTGCATACATTCAGCCTACAATATGTGATAGAAAGAATGGCCACATATTCCTGCATGCATTCAGCCTACAACATGTGGTAGAAAGAATGGCCACATATTCCTGACTACATTCAGCCTACAACATGTGGTAGAAATAATGGCCACATATTCCTGCATACATTCAGCCTAGAACATATGGTAGAAAGAATGGTTAAATATTCCTGCATACATTCAGCCTACAACATATGGTAGAAATATAGAAAGAATGGCCACATATTCCTGCATACATTCAGCCTACAACATATGGTAGAAAGAATGGCCAAATATTCCTGCATACATTCAGCCTACAACATGCGGAAGAAAGAATGACCACATATTCCTGCATACATTCAGCCTACAACATGTGGTAGAAAGAATGGCCACATATTCCTGCATGCATTTAGCCTACAACATGTGGTAGAAAGAATGGCCACATATTCCTGCACGCATTCAGCCTACAACACGTGGTAGAAAGAATGGCCACATATTCCTGCATTCATTCAGCCTACAACACGTGGTAGAAAGAATGGTCACATATTCCTGCATGCATTCAGCCTACAACATGTGGTAGAAAGAATGACCACATATTCCTGCATACATTCAGCCTACAACATGTGGTAGAAATAATGGCCACATATTCTTGCATACATTCAGCCTACAACATGTGGTAGAAAGAATGGCCACATATTCCTGCATACATTCAGCCTACAACATGTGGTAGAAAGAATGACCACATATTCCTGCATACATTCAGCCTGCAACATGTGGTAGAAAGAATGGCCACATATTCCTGCATGCATTCAGCCTACAACATGCGGTAGACAGAATGGCCACATATTCTTGCATACATTCAGCCTACAACATGCGGTAGAAAGAATGGCCACATATTCCTGCATGTATTTAGCCTACAACACGTGGTAGAAAGAATGGCCACATATTCCTGCATACATTCAGCCTACAACATATGGTAGAAAGAATGGCCACATATTCTTGCATGCATTCAGCCTACAATATGTGGTAGAAAGAATGGCCCCATATTCCTGCATACATTCAGCCTACAACATGTGGTAGAAAGAATGGCCACATATTCCTGCATACATTCAGCCTACAACATGTGGTAGAAATAATGGCCACATATTGCTGCACGCATTCAGCCTACAACATGTGGTAGAAAGAATGGCTACATATTCTCGCATACATTCAGCCTACAACATGTGGTAGAAAGAATGGCCACATATTCCTGCATGCATTCAGCCTACAACATGCGTTAGACAGAATGGCCACATATTCTTGCATACATTCAGCCTACAACATGTGGTAGAAAGAATGACCACATATTCTTGCATACATTCAGCCTACAACATGTGGTAGAAAGAATGGCCACATATTCCTGCATGCATTCAGCCTACAACATGCGGTAGACAGAATGGCCACATATTCTTGCATACATTCACCCTACAACATGTGGTAGAAAGAATGGCCACATATTCCTGCATATATTCAGCCTACAACATGTGGTAGAAAGAATGGCCACATATTCCTGCATACATTCAGCCTACAACATGTGGTAGAAATAATGGCCACATATTCTTGCATACATTCACGCTACAACATGCGGAAGAAAGAATGACCACATATTCCTGCATACATTCAGCCTACACCATATGGTAGAAAGAATGACCACATATTCCTGCATACATTCAGCCTACAACATATGGTTGAAAGAATGACCACATATTCCTGCATGCATTCTGCCTACAACATGTGGTAGAAAGAATGGCCACATATTCCTGCATACATTCAGCCTACAATATGTGATAGAAAGAATGGCCACATATTCCTGCATGCATTCAGCCTACAACATGTGGTAGAAAGAATGGCCACATATTCCTGACTACATTCAGCCTACAACATGTGGTAGAAATAATGGCCACATATTCCTGCATACATTCAGCCTAGAACATATGGTAGAAAGAATGGTTAAATATTCCTGCATACATTCAGCCTACAACATATGGTAGAAATATAGAAAGAATGGCCACATATTCCTGCATACATTCAGCCTACAACATATGGTAGAAAGAATGGCCAAATATTCCTGCATACATTCAGCCTACAACATGCGGAAGAAAGAATGACCACATATTCCTGCATACATTCAGCCTACAACATGTGGTAGAAAGAATGGCCACATATTCCTGCATGCATTTAGCCTACAACATGTGGTAGAAAGAATGGCCACATATTCCTGCACGCATTCAGCCTACAACACGTGGTAGAAAGAATGGCCACATATTCCTGCATTCATTCAGCCTACAACACGTGGTAGAAAGAATGGTCACATATTCCTGCATGCATTCAGCCTACAACATGTGGTAGAAAGAATGACCACATATTCCTGCATACATTCAGCCTACAACATGTGGTAGAAATAATGGCCACATATTCTTGCATACATTCAGCCTACAACATGTGGTAGAAAGAATGGCCACATATTCCTGCATACATTCAGCCTACAACATGTGGTAGAAAGAATGACCACATATTCCTGCATACATTCAGCCTGCAACATGTGGTAGAAAGAATGGCCACATATTCCTGCATGCATTCAGCCTACAGCATGTGGTAGAAAGAATGGCCATATATTCCTGACTACATTCAGCCTACAACATGTTGTAGAAAGAATGGCCCCATATTCCTGCATACATTCAGCATACAACATGTGGTAGAAAGAATGGCCACATATTCCTGCATACATTCAGCCTACAACATGTGGTAGAAATAATGGCCACATATTGCTGCACGCATTCAGCCTACAACATGTGGTAGAAAGAATGGCTACATATTCTTGCATACATTCAGCCTACAACATGTGGTAGAAAGAATGGCCACATATTCCTGCATGCATTCAGCCTACAACATGCGTTAGACAGAATGGCCACATATTCTTGCATACATTCAGCCTACAACATGTGGTAGAAAGAATGACCACATATTCTTGCATACATTCAGCCTACAACATGTGGTAGAAAGAATGGCCACATATTCCTGCATGCATTCAGCCTACAACATGCGGTAGACAGAATGGCCACATATTCTTGCATACATTCACCCTACAACATGTGGTAGAAAGAATGGCCACATATTCCTGCATATATTCAGCCTACAACATGTGGTAGAAAGAATGGCCACATATTCCTGCATACATTCAGCCTACAACATGTGGTAGAAATAATGGCCACATATTCTTGCATACATTCACGCTACAACATGCGGAAGAAAGAATGACCACATATTCCTGCATACATTCAGCCTACACCATATGGTAGAAAGAATGACCACATATTCCTGCATACATTCAGCCTACAACATATGGTTGAAAGAATGACCACATATTCCTGCATGCATTCTGCCTACAACATGTGGTAGAAAGAATGGCCACATATTCCTGCATACATTCAGCCTACAATATGTGATAGAAAGAATGGCCACATATTCCTGCATGCATTCAGCCTACAACATGTGGTAGAAAGAATGGCCACATATTCCTGACTACATTCAGCCTACAACATGTGGTAGAAATAATGGCCACATATTCCTGCATACATTCAGCCTAGAACATATGGTAGAAAGAATGGTTAAATATTCCTGCATACATTCAGCCTACAACATATGGTAGAAATATAGAAAGAATGGCCACATATTCCTGCATACATTCAGCCTACAACATATGGTAGAAAGAATGGCCAAATATTCCTGCATACATTCAGCCTACAACATGCGGAAGAAAGAATGACCACATATTCCTGCATACATTCAGCCTACAACATGTGGTAGAAAGAATGGCCACATATTCCTGCATGCATTTAGCCTACAACATGTGGTAGAAAGAATGGCCACATATTCCTGCACGCATTCAGCCTACAACACGTGGTAGAAAGAATGGCCACATATTCCTGCATTCATTCAGCCTACAACACGTGGTAGAAAGAATGGTCACATATTCCTGCATGCATTCAGCCTACAACATGTGGTAGAAAGAATGACCACATATTCCTGCATACATTCAGCCTACAACATGTGGTAGAAATAATGGCCACATATTCTTGCATACATTCAGCCTACAACATGTGGTAGAAAGAATGGCCACATATTCCTGCATACATTCAGCCTACAACATGTGGTAGAAAGAATGACCACATATTCCTGCATACATTCAGCCTGCAACATGTGGTAGAAAGAATGGCCACATATTCCTGCATGCATTCAGCCTACAGCATGTGGTAGAAAGAATGGCCATATATTCCTGACTACATTCAGCCTACAACATGTTGTAGAAAGAATGGCCACATATTCCTGCATACATTCAGCCTACAACATATGGTAGAAAGAATGGCCAAATATTCCTGCATACATTCAGCCTACAACATATGGTAGAAATAATGGCCACATATTCTTGCATACATTCAACCTACAACATATGGTAGAAAGAATGGCCAAATATTCCTGCATACATTCAGCCTACAACATATGGTATAAAGAATGGCCACATATTCCTGCATACATTCAGCCTACAACATATGGTATAAAGAATGGCCAAATATTCCTGCATACATTCAGCCTACAACATGCGGTAGAAAGAATGGCCACATATTCCTGCATGCATTCAGCCTACAACATGTGGTAGAAAGAATGGGCACATATTCCTGCATGCATTCAGCCTACAACATGTGGTAGAAAGAATGGCCACATATTCCTGCATGCATTCAGCCTGCAACATGTGGTAGAAAGAATGGCCACATATTCCTGCACACATTCACCCTACAACACGTGGTAGAATGAATGGCCACATATTCCTGCATGCATTCAGCCTACAACATGTGGTAGAAAGAATGGCCACATATTCCTGCATGCATTCAGCCTACAACATGTGGTAGAAAGAATGACCACATATTCCTGCATACATTCAGCCTACAACATGTAGTAGAAAGAATGGCCACATATTCCTGCATACATTCAGCCTACAACATGTGGTAGAAAGAATGACCACATATTCCTGCATACATACAGCCTACAACATGTGGTAGAAAGAATGGCCACATATTCCTGCATGCATTCAGCCTACAACATGTGGTAGAAAGAATGGTCACATATTCCTGACTACATTCAGCCTACAACATGTGGTAGAAAGAATGGCCACATATTCCTGCATACATTCAGCCTACAACATATGGTAGAAAGAATGGCCACATATTCCTGCATACATTCAGCCTACAACATATGGTAGAATGAATGGCCAAATATTCCTGCATACATTCAGCCTACAACATATGGTAGAAAGAATGGCCACATATTCCTGCATACATTCAGCCTACAACATGCGGAAGAAAGAATGACCACATATTCCTGCATACATTCAGCCTACAACATGTGGTAGAAAGAATGGCCACATATTCCTGCACGCATTCAGGCTACAACACGTGGTAGAAAGAATGGCCACATATTCCTGCATACATTCAGCCTACAACATGTGGTAGAAAGAATTACCACATATTCCTGCATGCATTCAGCCTACAACATGTGGTAGAAAGAATGACCACATATTCCTGCATACATTCAGCCTACAACATGTGGTAGAAATAATGGCCACATATTCTTGCATACATTCAGCCTACAACATGTGGTAGAAAGAATGGCCACATATTCCTGCATACATTCAGCCTACAACATGTGGTAGAAAGAATGACCACATATTCCTGCATACATTCAGCCTGCAACATGTGGTAGAAAGAATGGCCACATATTCCTGCATGCATTCAGCCTACAGCATGTGGTAGAAAGAATGGCCATATATTCCTGACTACATTCAGCCTACAACATGTTGTAGAAAGAATGGCCACATATTCCTGCATACATTCAGCCTACAACATATGGTAGAAAGAATGGCCAAATATTCCTGCATACATTCAGCCTACAACATATGGTAGAAATAATGGCCACATATTCCTGCATACATTCAACCTACAACATATGGTAGAAAGAATGGCCAAATATTCCTGCATACATTCAGCCTACAACATATGGTATAAAGAATGGCCACATATTCCTGCATACATTCAGCCTACAACATATGGTATAAAGAATGGCCAAAAATTCCTGCATACATTCAGCCTACAACATGCGGTAGAAAGAATGGCCACATATTCCTGCATGCATTCAGCCTACAACATGTGGTAGAAAGAATGGGCACATATTCCTGCATGCATTCAGCCTGCAACATGTGGTAGAAAGAATGGCCACATATTCCTGCATGCATTCAGCCTACAGCATGTGGTAGAAAGAATGGCCATATATTCCTGACTACATTCAGCCTACAACATGTTGTAGAAAGAATGGCCACATATTCCTGCATACATTCAGCCTACAACATATGGTAGAAAGAATGGCCAAATATTCCTGCATACATTCAGCCTACAACATATGGTAGAAATAATGGCCACATATTCCTGCATACATTCAACATACAACATATGGTAGAAAGAATGGCCAAATATTCCTGCATACATTCAGCCTACAACATATGGTATAAAGAATGGCCACATATTCCTGCATACATTCAGCCTACAACATATGGTATAAAGAATGGCCAAATATTCCTGCATACATTCAGCCTACAACATGCGGTAGAAAGAATGGCCACATATTCCTGCATGCATTCAGCCTACAACATGTGGTAGAAAGAATGGGCACATATTCCTGCATGCATTCAGCCTACAACATGTGGTAGAAAGAATGGCCACATATTCCTGCATGCATTCAGCCTGCAACATGTGGTAGAAAGAATGGCCACATATTCCTGCACACATTCACCCTACAACACGTGGTAGAATGAATGGCCACATATTCCTGCATGCATTCAGCCTACAACATGTGGTAGAAAGAATGGCCACATATTCCTGCATGCATTCAGCCTACAACATGTGGTAGAAAGAATGACCACATATTCCTGCATACATTCAGCCTACAACATGTAGTAGAAAGAATGGCCACATATTCCTGCATACATTCAGCCTACAACATGTGGTAGAAAGAATGACCACATATTCCTGCATACATACAGCCTACAACATGTGGTAGAAAGAATGGCCACATATTCCTGCATGCATTCAGCCTACAACATGTGGTAGAAAGAATGGTCACATATTCCTGACTACATTCAGCCTACAACATGTGGTAGAAAGAATGGCCACATATTCCTGCATACATTCAGCCTACAACATGTGGTAGAAAGAATGACCACATATTCCTGCATACATTCAGCCTGCAACATGTGGTAGAAAGAATGGCCACATATTCCTGCATGCATTCAGCCTACAGCATGTGGTAGAAAGAATGGCCATATATTCCTGACTACATTCAGCCTACAACATGTTGTAGAAAGAATGGCCACATATTCCTGCATACATTCAGCCTACAACATATGGTAGAAAGAATGGCCAAATATTCCTGCATACATTCAGCCTACAACATATGGTAGAAATAATGGCCACATATTCCTGCATACATTCAACCTACAACATATGGTAGAAAGAATGGCCAAATATTCCTGCATACATTCAGCCTACAACATATGGTATAAAGAATGGCCACATATTCCTGCATGCATTCAGCCTACAACATGTGGTAGAAAGAATGGTCACATATTCCTGACTACATTCAGCCTACAACATGTGGTAGAAAGAATGGCCACATATTCCTGCATACATTCAGCCTACAACATATGGTAGAAAGAATGGCCACATATTCCTGCATACATTCAGCCTACAACATATGGTAGAATGAATGGCCAAATATTCCTGCATACATTCAGCCTACAACATATGGTAGAAAGAATGGCCACATATTCCTGCATACATTCAGCCTACAACATGCGGAAGAAAGAATGACCACATATTCCTGCATACATTCAGCCTACAACATGTGGTAGAAAGAATGGCCACATATTCCTGCACGCATTCAGGCTACAACACGTGGTAGAAAGAATGGCCACATATTCCTGCATACATTCAGCCTACAACATGTGGTAGAAAGAATTACCACATATTCCTGCATGCATTCAGCCTACAACATGTGGTAGAAAGAATGACCACATATTCCTGCATACATTCAGCCTACAACATGTGGTAGAAATAATGGCCACATATTCTTGCATACATTCAGCCTACAACATGTGGTAGAAAGAATGGCCACATATTCCTGCATACATTCAGCCTACAACATGTGGTAGAAAGAATGACCACATATTCCTGCATACATTCAGCCTGCAACATGTGGTAGAAAGAATGGCCACATATTCCTGCATGCATTCAGCCTACAGCATGTGGTAGAAAGAATGGCCATATATTCCTGACTACATTCAGCCTACAACATGTTGTAGAAAGAATGGCCACATATTCCTGCATACATTCAGCCTACAACATATGGTAGAAAGAATGGCCAAATATTCCTGCATACATTCAGCCTACAACATATGGTAGAAATAATGGCCACATATTCCTGCATACATTCAACCTACAACATATGGTAGAAAGAATGGCCAAATATTCCTGCATACATTCAGCCTACAACATATGGTATAAAGAATGGCCACATATTCCTGCATACATTCAGCCTACAACATATGGTATAAAGAATGGCCAAATATTCCTGCATACATTCAGCCTACAACATGCGGTAGAAAGAATGGCCACATATTCCTGCATGCATTCAGCCTACAACATGTGGTAGAAAGAATGGGCACATATTCCTGCATGCATTCAGCCTGCAACATGTGGTAGAAAGAATGGCCACATATTCCTGCATGCATTCAGCCTACAGCATGTGGTAGAAAGAATGGCCATATATTCCTGACTACATTCAGCCTACAACATGTTGTAGAAAGAATGGCCACATATTCCTGCATACATTCAGCCTACAACATATGGTAGAAAGAATGGCCAAATATTCCTGCATACATTCAGCCTACAACATATGGTAGAAATAATGGCCACATATTCCTGCATACATTCAACATACAACATATGGTAGAAAGAATGGCCAAATATTCCTGCATACATTCAGCCTACAACATATGGTATAAAGAATGGCCACATATTCCTGCATACATTCAGCCTACAACATATGGTATAAAGAATGGCCAAATATTCCTGCATACATTCAGCCTACAACATGCGGTAGAAAGAATGGCCACATATTCCTGCATGCATTCAGCCTACAACATGTGGTAGAAAGAATGGGCACATATTCCTGCATGCATTCAGCCTACAACATGTGGTAGAAAGAATGGCCACATATTCCTGCATGCATTCAGCCTGCAACATGTGGTAGAAAGAATGGCCACATATTCCTGCACACATTCACCCTACAACACGTGGTAGAATGAATGGCCACATATTCCTGCATGCATTCAGCCTACAACATGTGGTAGAAAGAATGGCCACATATTCTTGCATGCATTCAGCCTACAACATGTGGTAGAAAGAATGACCACATATTCCTGCATACATTCAGCCTACAACATGTAGTAGAAAGAATGGCCACATATTCCTGCATACATTCAGCCTACAACATGTGGTAGAAAGAATGACCACATATTCCTGCATACATACAGCCTACAACATGTGGTAGAAAGAATGGCCACATATTCCTGCATGCATTCAGCCTACAACATGTGGTAGAAAGAATGGTCACATATTCCTGACTACATTCAGCCTACAACATGTGGTAGAAAGAATGGCCACATATTCCTGCATACATTCAGCCTACAACATGTGGTAGAAAGAATGACCACATATTCCTGCATACATTCAGCCTGCAACATGTGGTAGAAAGAATGGCCACATATTCCTGCATGCATTCAGCCTACAGCATGTGGTAGAAAGAATGGCCATATATTCCTGACTACATTCAGCCTACAACATGTTGTAGAAAGAATGGCCACATATTCCTGCATACATTCAGCCTACAACATATGGTAGAAAGAATGGCCAAATATTCCTGCATACATTCAGCCTACAACATATGGTAGAAATAATGGCCACATATTCCTGCATACATTCAACCTACAACATATGGTAGAAAGAATGGCCAAATATTCCTGCATACATTCAGCCTACAACATATGGTATAAAGAATGGCCACATATTCCTGCATACATTCAGCCTACAACATATGGTATAAAGAATGGCCAAATATTCCTGCATACATTCAGCCTACAACATGCGGTAGAAAGAATGGCCACATATTCCTGCATGCATTCAGCCTACAACATGTGGTAGAAAGAATGGGCACATATTCCTGCATGCATTCAGCCTACAACATGTGGTAGAAAGAATGGCCACATATTCCTGCATGCATTCAGCCTGCAACATGTGGTAGAAAGAATGGCCACATATTCCTGCACACATTCACCCTACAACACGTGGTAGAATGAATGGCCACATATTCCTGCATGCATTCAGCCTACAACATGTGGTAGAAAGAATGGCCACATATTCCTGCATGCATTCAGCCTACAACATGTGGTAGAAAGAATGACCACATATTCCTGCATACATTCAGCCTACAACATGTGGTAGAAAGAATGGCCACATATTCCTGCATACATTCAGCCTACAACATGTGGTAGAAAGAATGACCACATATTCCTGCATACATACAGCCTACAACATGTGGTAGAAAGAATGGCCACATATTCCTGCATGCATTCAGCCTACAACATGTGGTAGAAAGAATGGTCACATATTCCTGACTACATTCAGCCTACAACATGTGGTAGAAAGAATGGCCACATATTCCTGCATACATTCAGCCTACAACATATGGTAGAAAGAATGGCCACATATTCCTGCATACATTCAGCCTACAACATATGGTAGAAAGAATGGCCAAATATTCCTGCATACATTCAGCCTACAACATATGGTAGAAAGAATGGCCACATATTCCTGCATACATTCAGCCTACAACATGCGGAAGAAAGAATGACCACATATTCCTGCATACATTCAGCCTACAACATGTGGTAGAAAGAATGGCCACATATTCCTGCACGCATTCAGCCTACAACACGTGGTAGAAAGAATGGCCACATATTCCTGCATACATTCAGCCTACAACATGTGGTAGAAAGAATTACCACATATTCCTGCATGCATTCAGTCTACAACATGTGGTAGTAAGAATGGCCACATATTCCTGCATACATTCAGCCTACAACATGTGGTTGAAAGAATGGCCAAATATTCCTGCATACATTCAGCCTACAACATGCGGAAGAAAGAGTGACCACATATTCCTGCATGCATTCAGCCTACAACATGTGGTAGAAAGAATGGCCACATATTCCTGCACGCATTCAGTCTACAACATGTTGTAGAAAGAATGGCCACATATTCCTGCATACATTCAGTCTACAACATGTGGTTGTAAGAATGGCCACATATTTCTGCATACATTCAGCCTACAACATGCGGTAGAAAGAATGGCCACATATTCCTGCATGTATTTAGCCTATAACACGTGGTAGAAAGAATGGCCACATATTCCTGCATACATTCAGCCTACAACATATGGTAGAAAGAATGGCCATATATTCTTGCATGCATTCAGCCTACAACATGTGGTAGAAAGAATGGCCCCATATTCCTGCATACATTCAGCCTACAACATGTGGTAGAAATAATGGCCACATATTCCTGCATACATTCAGCCTACAACATGTGGTAGAAATAATGGCCACATATTGCTGCACGCATTCAGCCTACAACATGTGGTAGAAAGAATGGCCACATATTCTTGCATGTATTCAGCCTACAACATGTGGTAGAAAGAATGGCCACATATTCCTGCATACATTCAGCCTACAACATGTGGTAGAAATAATGGCCACATATTGCTGCACGCATTCAGCCTACAACATGTGGTAGAAAGAATGGCCACATATTCCTGCATGTATTCAGCCTACAACATGCGGTAGACAGAATGGCCACATATTCTTGCATACATTCAGCCTACAACATGTGGTAGAAAGAATGGCCACATATTCTTGCATACATTCAGCCTACAACATGTGGTAGAAAGAATGGCCACATATTCCTGCATACATTCACCCTACAACATGTGGTAGAAAGAATGGCCACATATTCCTGCATAAATTCAGCCTACAACATGTGGTAGAAAGAATGGCCACATATTCCTGCATACATTCAGCCTACAACATATGGTAGAAAGAATGGCCAAATATTCCTGCATACATTCAGCCTACAACATATGGTAGAAAGAATGGCCACATATTCCTGCATACATTCAGCCTACAACATGCGGAAGAAAGAATGACCACATATTCCTGCATACATTCAGCCTACAACATGTGGTAGAAAGAATGGCCACATATTCCTGCACGCATTCAGCCTACAACACGTGGTAGAAAGAATGGCCACATATTCCTGCATACATTCAGCCTACAACATGTGGTAGAAAGAATTACCACATATTCCTGCATGCATTCAGTCTACAACATGTGGTAGTAAGAATGGCCACATATTCCTGCATACATTCAGCCTACAACATGTGGTTGAAAGAATGGCCAAATATTCCTGCATACATTCAGCCTACAACATGCGGAAGAAAGAGTGACCACATATTCCTGCATACATTCAGCCTACAACATGTGGTAGAAAGAATTACCACATATTCCTGCATGCATTCAGTCTACAACATGTGGTAGTAAGAATGGCCACATATTCCTGCATACATTCAGCCTACAACATGTGGTTGAAAGAATGGCCAAATATTCCTGCATACATTCAGCCTACAACATGCGGAAGAAAGAGTGACCACATATTCCTGCATGCATTCAGCCTACAACATGTGGTAGAAAGAATGGCCACATATTCCTGCACGCATTCAGTCTACAACATGTTGTAGAAAGAATGGCCACATATTCCTGCATACATTCAGTCTACAACATGTGGTTGTAAGAATGGCCACATATTTCTGCATACATTCAGCCTACAACATGCGGTAGAAAGAATGGCCACATATTCCTGCATGTATTTAGCCTATAACACGTGGTAGAAAGAATGGCCACATATTCCTGCATACATTCAGCCTACAACATATGGTAGAAAGAATGGCCATATATTCTTGCATGCATTCAGCCTACAACATGTGGTAGAAAGAATGGCCCCATATTCCTGCATACATTCAGCCTACAACATGTGGTAGAAAGAATGGCCACATATTCCTGCATACATTCAGCCTACAACATGTGGTAGAAATAATGGCCACATATTGCTGCACGCATTCAGCCTACAACATGTGGTAGAAAGAATGGCCACATATTCTTGCATACATTCAGCCTACAACATGTGGTAGAAAGAATGGCCACATATTCCTGCATGTATTCAGCCTACAACATGCGGTAGACAGAATGGCCACATATTCTTGCATACATTCAGCCTACAACATGTGGTAGAAAGAATGGCCACATATTCTTGCATACATTCAGCCTACAACATGTGGTAGAAAGAATGGCCACATATTCCTGCATACATTCACCCTACAACATGTGGTAGAAAGAATGGCCACATATTCCTGCATAAATTCAGCCTACAACATGTGGTAGAAAGAATGGCCACATATTCCTGCATACATTCAGCCTACAACATATGGTAGAAAGAATGGCCAAATATTCCTGCATACATTCAGCCTACAACATATGGTAGAAAGAATGGCCACATATTCCTGCATACATTCAGCCTACAACATGCGGAAGAAAGAATGACCACATATTCCTGCATACATTCAGCCTACAACATGTGGTAGAAAGAATGGCCACATATTCCTGCACGCATTCAGCCTACAACACGTGGTAGAAAGAATGGCCACATATTCCTGCATACATTCAGCCTACAACATGTGGTAGAAAGAATTACCACATATTCCTGCATGCATTCAGTCTACAACATGTGGTAGTAAGAATGGCCACATATTCCTGCATACATTCAGCCTACAACATGTGGTTGAAAGAATGGCCAAATATTCCTGCATACATTCAGCCTACAACATGCGGAAGAAAGAGTGACCACATATTCCTGCATGCATTCAGCCTACAACATGCGGAAGAAAGAATGGCCACATATTCCTGCATGTATTTAGCCTATAACACGTGGTAGAAAGAATGGCCACATATCCCTGCATACATTCAGCCTACAACATATGGTAGAAAGAATGGCCATATATTATTGCATGCATTCAGCCTACAACATGTGGTAGAAAGAATGGCCCCATATTCCTGCATACATTCAGCCTACAACATGTGGTAGAAAGAATGGCCACATATTCCTGCATACATTCAGCCTACAACATGTGGTAGAAATAATGGCCACATATTGCTGCACGCATTCAGCCTACAACATGTAGTAGAAAGAATGGCCACATATTCCTGCATGTATTCAGCCTACAACATGCGGTAGACAGAATGGCCACATATTCTTGCATACATTCAGCCTACAACATGTGGTAGAAAGAATGGCCACATATTCTTGCATACATTCAGCCTACAACATGCGGTAGACAGAATGGCCACATATTCTTGCATACATTCACCCTACAACATGTGGTAGAAAGAATGGCCACATATTCCTGCACAAATTCAGCCTACAACATGTGGTAGAAAGAATGGCCACATATTCCTGCATACATTCAGCCTACAACATGTGGTAGAAATAATGGCCACATATTCTTGCATACATTCACGCTACAACATGTGGTGGAAAGAATGGCCACATATTCCTGCATACATTCAGTCTACAACATGTGGTTGTAAGAATGGCCACATATTCCTGCATACATTCAGCCTACAACATGCGGTAGAAAGAATGGCCACATATTCCTGCATGTATTTAGCCTACAACACGTGGTAGAAAGAATGGCCACATATTCCTTCATACATTCAGCCTACACCATATGGTAGAAATAATGGCCACATATTCTTGCACGCATTCAGCCTACAACATGTGGTAGAAAGAATGGCCCCATATTCCTGCATACATTCAGCCTACAACATGTGGTAGAAAGAATGGCCACATATTCCTGCATACATTCAGCCTACAACATGTCGTAGAAATAATGGCCACATATTGCTGCACGCATTCAGCCTACAACATGTGGTAGAAAGAATGGCTACATATTCTTGCATACATTCAGCCTACAACATGTGGTAGAAAGAATGGCCACATATTCCTGCATGCATTCAGCCTACAACATGCGTTAGACAGAATGGCCACATATTCTTGCATACATTCAGCCTACAACATGTGGTAGAAAGAATGGCCACATATTCTTGCATACATTCAGCCTACAACATGTGGTAGAAAGAATGGCCACATATTCCTGCATGCATTCAGCCTACAACATGCGGTAGACAGAATGGCCACATATTCCTGCACGGATTCAGCCTACAGCACGTGGTAGAAAGAATGGCCACATACTCCTGCATACATTCAGCCTACAACATGTGGTAGAAAGAATGGCCACATATTCCTGCATACATTCAGCCTACAACATGTGGTAGAAAGAATGGCCACATATTCCTGCATACATTCAGCCTACAACATGTGGTAGAAAGAATGGCCACCTATTCCAGCATACATTCAGCCAACAACATGTGGTAGAAAAAATGGCCACATATTCCTGCACGCATTCAGCCTACAAAACGTGGTAGAAAGAATGGTCACATATTCCTGCATACATTCAGCCTACAACATGTGGTAGAAAGAATGGCCACATATTCCTGCATACATTCAGCCTACAACATGTGGTAGAAAGAATGACCACATATTCCTGCATGCATTCAGTCTACAACATGTGGTAGTAAGAATGGCCACATATTCCTGCATACATTCAGCCTACAACATGTGGTTGAAAGAATGACCAAATATTCCTGCATACATTCAGCCTACAACATGCGGAAGAAAGAGTGACCACATATTCCTGCATGTATTCAGCCTACAACATGCGGTAGACAGAATGGCCACATATTCTTGCATACATTCAGCCTACAACATGTGGTAGAAAGAATGGCCACATATTCTTGCATACATTCAGCCTACAACATGTGATAGAAAGAATGGCCACATATTCCTGCATGCATTCAGCCTACAACATGCGGTAGACAGAATGGCCACATATTCTTGCATACATTCACCCTACAACATGTGGTAGAAAGAATGGCCACATATTCCTGCATAAATTCAGCCTACAACATGTGGTAGAAAGAATGGCCAAATATTCCTGCATACATTCAGACTACAACATGTGGTAGAAATAATGGTCACATATTCCTGCATACATTCAGCCTACAACATGTGGTAGAAAGAATGGCCACATATTCCTGCATACATTCAGCCTACAACATGTGGAAGAAAGAATGGCCACATATTCCTGCACGGATTCAGTCTACAGCACGTGGTAGAAAGAATGGCCACATACTCCTGCATACATTCAGCCTACAACATGTGGTAGAAAGAATGGCCACATATTCCTGCATACATTCAGCCTACAACATGTGGTAGAAAGAATGGCCACATATTCCTGAATACATTCAGCCTACAACATGTGGTAGAAAGAATGGCCACCTATTCCAGCATACATTCAGCCAACAACATGTGGTAGAAAGAATGGCCACATATTCCTGCACGCATTCAGCCTACAAAACGTGGTAGAAAGAATGGTCACATATTCCTGCATACATTCAGCCTACAACATGTGGTAGAAAGAATGGCCACATATTCCTGCATACATTCAGCCTACAACATGTGGTAGAAAGAATGACCACATATTCCTGCATGCATTCAGTCTACAACATGTGGTAGTAAGAATGGCCACATATTCCTGCATACATTCAGCCTACAACATGTGGTTGAAAGAATGGCCAAATATTCCTGCATACATTCAGCCTACAACATGCGGAAGAAAGAGTGACCACATATTCCTGCATGTATTCAGCCTACAACATGCGGTAGACAGAATGGCCACATATTCTTGCATACATTCAGCCTACAACATGTGGTAGAAAGAATGGCCACATATTCTTGCATACATTCAGCCTACAACATGTGATAGAAAGAATGGCCACATATTCCTGCATGCATTCAGCCTACAACATGCGGTAGACAGAATGGCCACATATTCTTGCATACATTCACCCTACAACATGTGGTAGAAAGAATGGCCACATATTCCTGCATAAATTCAGCCTACAACATGTGGTAGAAAGAATGGCCACATATTCCTGCATACATTCAGCCTACAACATGTGGTAGAAATAATGGCCACATATTCTTGCATACATTCACGCTACAACATGTGGTAGAAAGAATGGCCACATATTCCTGCATACATTCAGCCTACAACATGTGGTAGAAAGAATGGCCACATATTCCTGCATACATTCAGCCTACAACATGTGGAAGAAAGAATGGCCACATATTCCTGCACGGATTCAGCCTACAGCACGTGGTAGAAAGAATGGCCACATACTCCTGCATACATTCAGCCTACAACATGTGGTAGAAAGAATGGCCACATATTCCTGCATACATTCAGCCTACAACATGTGGTAGAAAGAATGGCCACATATTCCTGCATACATTCAGCCTACAACATGTGGTAGAAAGAATGGCCACCTATTCCAGCATACATTCAGCCAACAACATGTGGTAGAAAGAATGGCCACATATTCCTGCACGCATTCAGCCTACAAAACGTGGTAGAAAGAATGGTCACATATTCCTGCATACATTCAGCCTACAACATGTGGTAGAAAGAATGGCCACATATTCCTGCATACATTCAGCCTACAACATGTGGTAGAAAGAATGACCACATATTCCTGCATGCATTCAGTCTACAACATGTGGTAGTAAGAATGGCCACATATTCCTGCATACATTCAGCCTACAACATGTGGTTGAAAGAATGGCCAAATATTCCTGCATACATTCAGCCTACAACATGCGGAAGAAAGAGTGACCACATATTCCTGCATGTATTCAGCCTACAACATGCGGTAGACAGAATGGCCACATATTCTTGCATACATTCAGCCTACAACATGTGGTAGAAAGAATGGCCACATATTCTTGCATACATTCAGCCTACAACATGTGATAGAAAGAATGGCCACATATTCCTGCATGCATTCAGCCTACAACATGCGGTAGACAGAATGGCCACATATTCTTGCATACATTCACCCTACAACATGTGGTAGAAAGAATGGCCACATATTCCTGCATAAATTCAGCCTACAACATGTGGTAGAAAGAATGGCCACATATTCCTGCATACATTCAGCCTACAACATGTGGTAGAAATAATGGCCACATATTCTTGCATACATTCACGCTACAACATGTGGTAGAAAGAATGGCCACATATTCCTGCATACATTCAGTCTACAACATGTGGTTGTAAGAATGGCCACATATTCCTGCATACATTCAGCCTACAACATGCGGTAGAAAGAATGGCCACATATTCCTGCATGTATTTAGCCTACAACACGTGGTAGAAAGAATGGCCACATATTCCTGCATACATTCAGCCTACAACATATGGTAGAAAGAATGGCCACATATTCTTGCATGCATTCAGCCTACAATATGTGGTAGAAAGAATGGCCCCATATTCCTGCATACATTCAGCCTACAACATGTGGTAGAAAGAATGGCCACATATTCCTGCATACATTCAGCCTACAACATGTGGTAGAAATAATGGCCACATATTGCTGCACGCATTCAGCCTACAACATGTGGTAGAAAGAATGGCTACATATTCTTGCATACATTCAGCCTACAACATGTGGTAGAAAGAATGGCCACATATTCCTGCATGCATTCAGCCTACAACATGCGTTAGACAGAATGGCCACATATTCTTGCATACATTCAGCCTACAACATGTGGTAGAAAGAATGACCACATATTCTTGCATACATTCAGCCTACAACATGTGGTAGAAAGAATGGCCACATATTCCTGCATGCATTCAGCCTACAACATGCGGTAGACAGAATGGCCACATATTCTTGCATACATTCACCCTACAACATGTGGTAGAAAGAATGGCCACATATTCCTGCATATATTCAGCCTACAACATGTGGTAGAAAGAATGGCCACATATTCCTGCATACATTCAGCCTACAATATGTGGTAGAAATAATGGCCACATATTCTTGCATACATTCACGCTACAACATGCGGAAGAAAGAATGACCACATATTCCTGCATACATTCAGCCTACACCATATGGTAGAAAGAATGACCACATATTCCTGCATACATTCAGCCTACAACATATGGTTGAAAGAATGACCACATATTCCTGCATGCATTCTGCCTACAACATGTGGTAGAAAGAATGGCCACATATTCCTGCATACATTCAGCCTACAATATGTGATAGAAAGAATGGCCACATATTCCTGCATGCATTCAGCCTACAACATGTGGTAGAAAGAATGGCCACATATTCCTGACTACATTCAGCCTACAACATGTGGTAGAAATAATGGCCACATATTCCTGCATACATTCAGCCTAGAACATATGGTAGAAAGAATGGCCAAATATTCCTGCATACATTCAGCCTACAACATATGGTAGAAATATAGAAAGAATGGCCACATATTCCTGCATACATTCAGCCTACAACATATGGTAGAAAGAATGGCCAAATATTCCTGCATACATTCAGCCTACAACATGCGGAAGAAAGAATGACCACATATTCCTGCATACATTCAGCCTACAACATGTGGTAGAAAGAATGGCCACATATTCCTGCATGCATTTAGCCTACAACATGTGGTAGAAAGAATGGCCACATATTCCTGCACGCATTCAGCCTACAACACGTGGTAGAAAGAATGGCCACATATTCCTGCATTCATTCAGCCTACAACACGTGGTAGAAAGAATGGTCACATATTCCTGCATGCATTCAGCCTACAACATGTGGTAGAAAGAATGACCACATATTCCTGCATACATTCAGCCTACAACATGTGGTAGAAATAATGGCCACATATTCTTGCATACATTCAGCCTACAACATGTGGTAGAAAGAATGGCCACATATTCCTGCATACATTCAGCCTACAACATGTGGTAGAAAGAATGACCACATATTCCTGCATACATTCAGCCTGCAACATGTGGTAGAAAGAATGGCCACATATTCCTGCATGCATTCAGCCTACAGCATGTGGTAGAAAGAATGGCCATATATTCCTGACTACATTCAGCCTACAACATGTTGTAGAAAGAATGGCCACATATTCCTGCATACATTCAGCCTACAACATATGGTAGAAAGAATGGCCAAATATTCCTGCATACATTCAGCCTACAACATATGGTAGAAATAATGGCCACATATTCCTGCATACATTCAACCTACAACATATGGTAGAAAGAATGGCCAAATATTCCTGCATACATTCAGCCTACAACATATGGTATAAAGAATGGCCACATATTCCTGCATACATTCAGCCTACAACATATGGTATAAAGAATGGCCAAATATTCCTGCATACATTCAGCCTACAACATGCGGTAGAAAGAATGGCCACATATTCCTGCATGCATTCAGCCTACAACATGTGGTAGAAAGAATGGGCACATATTCCTGCATGCATTCAGCCTACAACATGTGGTAGAAAGAATGACCACATATTCCTGCATGCATTCAGCCTGCAACATGTGGTAGAAAGAATGGCCACATATTCCTGCACACATTCACCCTACAACACGTGGTAGAATGAATGGCCACATATTCCTGCATGCATTCAGCCTACAACATGTGGTAGAAAGAATGGCCACATATTCCTGCATGCATTCAGCCTACAACATGTGGTAGAAAGAATGACCACATATTCCTGCATACATTCAGCCTACAACATGTGGTAGAAAGAATGGCCACATATTCCTGCATACATTCAGCCTACAACATGTGGTAGAAAGAATGACCACATATTCCTGCATACATACAGCCTACAACATGTGGTAGAAAGAATGGCCACATATTCCTGCATGCATTCAGCCTACAACATGTGGTAGAAAGAATGGTCACATATTCCTGACTGCATTCAGCCTACAACATGTGGTAGAAAGAATGGCCACATATTCCTGCATACATTCAGCCTACAACATATGGTAGAAAGAATGGCCAAATATTCCTGCATACATTCAGCCTACAACATATGGTAGAAAGAATGGCCACATATTCCTGCATACATTCAGCCTACAACATGCGGAAGAAAGAATGACCACATATTCCTGCATACATTCAGCCTACAACATGTGGTAGAAAGAATGGCCACATATTCCTGCACGCATTCAGCCTACAACACGTGGTAGAAAGAATGGCCACATATTCCTGCATACATTCAGCCTACAACATGTGGTAGAAAGAATTACCACATATTCCTGCATGCATTCAGTCTACAACATGTGGTAGTAAGAATGGCCACATATTCCTGCATACATTCAGCCTACAACATGTGGTTGAAAGAATGGCCAAATATTCCTGCATACATTCAGCCTACAACATGCGGAAGAAAGAGTGACCACATATTCCTGCATGCATTCAGCCTACAACATGTGGTAGAAAGAATGGCCACATATTCCTGCACGCATTCAGTCTACAACATGTTGTAGAAAGAATGGCCACATATTCCTGCATACATTCAGTCTACAACATGTGGTTGTAAGAATGGCCACATATTTCTGCATACATTCAGCCTACAACATTCGGTAGAAAGAATGGCCACATATTCCTGCATGTATTTAGCCTATAACACGTGGTAGAAAGAATGGCCACATATTCCTGCATACATTCAGCCTACAACATATGGTAGAAAGAATGGCCATATATTCTTGCATGCATTCAGCCTACAACATGTGGTAGAAAGAATGGCCCCATATTCCTGCATACATTCAGCCTACAACATGTGGTAGAAATAATGGCCACATATTCCTGCATACATTCAGCCTACAACATGTGGTAGAAATAATGGCCACATATTGCTGCACGCATTCAGCCTACAACATGTGGTAGAAAGAATGGCCACATATTCTTGCATGTATTCAGCCTACAACATGTGGTAGAAAGAATGGCCACATATTCCTGCATACATTCAGCCTACAACATGTGGTAGAAATAATGGCCACATATTGCTGCACGCATTCAGCCTACAACATGTGGTAGAAAGAATGGCCACATATTCCTGCATGTATTCAGCCAACAACATGCGGTAGACAGAATGGCCACATATTCTTGCATACATTCAGCCTACAACATGTGGTAGAAATAATGGCCACATATTCCTGCATACATTCAGCCTACAACATATGGTAGAAAGAATGGCCAAATATTCCTGCATACATTCAGCCTACAACATATGGTAGAAAGAATGGCCACATATTCCTGCATACATTCAGCCTACAACATGCGGAAGAAAGAATGACCACATATTCCTGCATACATTCAGCCTACAACATGTGGTAGAAAGAATGGCCACATATTCCTGCACGCATTCAGCCTACAACACGTGGTAGAAAGAATGGCCACATATTTCTGCATACATTCAGCCTACAACATGTGGTAGAAAGAATTACCACATATTCCTGCATGCATTCAGTCTACAACATGTGGTAGTAAGAATGGCCACATATTCCTGCATACATTCAGCCTACAACATGTGGTTGAAAGAATGGCCAAATATTCCTGCATACATTCAGCCTACAACATGCGGAAGAAAGAGGGACCACATATTCCTGCATACATTCAGCCTACAACATGTGGTAGAAAGAATTACCACATATTCCTGCATGCATTCAGTCTACAACATGTGGTAGTAAGAATGGCCACATATTCCTGCATACATTCAGCCTACAACATGTGGTTGAAAGAATGGCCAAATATTCCTGCATACATTCAGCCTACAACATGCGGAAGAAAGAGTGACCACATATTCCTGCATGCATTCAGCCTACAACATGTGGTAGAAAGAATGTACACATATTCCTGCACGCATTCAGTCTACAACATGTTGTAGAAAGAATGGCCACATATTCCTGCATACATTCAGTCTACAACATGTGGTTGTAAGAATGGCCACATATTTCTGCATACATTCAGCCTACAACATGCGGTAGAAAGAATGGCCACATATTCCTGCATGTATTTAGCCTATAACACGTGGTAGAAAGAATGGCCACATATTCCTGCATACATTCAGCCTACAACATATGGTAGAAAGAATGGCCATATATTCTTGCATGCATTCAGCCTACAACATGTGGTAGAAAGAATGGCCCCATATTCCTGCATACATTCAGCCTACAACATGTGGTAGAAAGAATGGCCACATATTCCTGCATACATTCAGCCTACAACATGTGGTAGAAATAATGCCCACATATTGCTGCACGCATTCAGCCTACAACATGTGGTAGAAAGAATGGCCACATATTCTTGCATACATTCAGCCTACAACATGTGGTAGAAAGAATGGCCACATATTCCTGCATGTATTCAGGATACAACATGCGGTAGACAGAATGGCCACATATTCTTGCATACATTCAGCCTACAACATGTGGTAGAAAGAATGGCCACATATTCTTGCATACATTCAGCCTACAACATGTGGTAGAAAGAATGGCCACATATTCCTGCATACATTCACCCTACAACATGTGGTAGAAAGAATGGCCACATATTCCTGCATAAATTCAGCCTACAACATGTGGTAGAAAGAATGGCCACATATTCCTGCATACATTCAGCCTACAACATATGGTAGAAAGAATGGCCAAATATTCCTGCATACATTCAGCCTACAACATATGGTAGAAAGAATGGCCACATATTCCTGCATACATTCAGCCTACAACATGCGGAAGAAAGAATGACCACATATTCCTGCATACATTCAGCCTACAACATGTGGTAGAAAGAATGGCCACATATTCCTGCACGCATTCAGCCTAAAACACGTGGTAGAAAGAATGGCCACATATTCCTGCATACATTCAGCCTACAACATGTGGTAGAAAGAATTACCACATATTCCTGCATGCATTCAGTCTACAACATGTGGTAGTAAGAATGGCCACATATTCCTGCATACATTCAGCCTACAACATGTGGTTAAAAGAATGGCCAAATATTCCTGCATACATTCAGCCTACAACATGCGGAAGAAAGAGTGACCACATATTCCTGCATGCATTCAGCCTACAACATGCGGAAGAAAGAATGGCCACATATTCCTGCATGTATTTAGCCTATAACACGTGGTAGAAAGAATGGCCACATATCCCTGCATACATTCAGCCTACAACATATGGTAGAAAGAATGGCCATATATTATTGCATGCATTCAGCCTACAACATGTGGTAGAAAGAATGGCCCCATATTCCTGCATACATTCAGCCTACAACATGTGGTAGAAAGAATGGCCACATATTCCTGCATACATTCAGCCTACAACATGTGGTAGAAATAATGGCCACATATTGCTGCACGCATTCAGCCTACAACATGTATTAGAAAGAATGGCCACATATTCTTGCATACATTCAGCCTACAACATGTGGTAGAAAGAATGGCCACATATTCCTGCATGTATTCAGCCTACAACATGCGGTAGACAGAATGGCCACATATTCTTGCATACATTCAGCCTACAACATGTGGTAGAAAGAATGGCCACATATTCTTGCATACATTCAGCCTACAACATGCGGTAGACAGAATGGCCACATATTCTTGCATACATTCACCCTACAACATGTGGTAGAAAGAATGGCCACATATTCCTGCACAAATTCAGCCTACAACATGTGGTAGAAAGAATGGCCACATATTCCTGCATACATTCAGCCTACAACATGTGGTAGAAATAATGGCCACATATTCTTGCATACATTCACGCTACAACATGTGGTGGAAAGAATGGCCACATATTCCTGCATACATTCAGTCTACAACATGTGGTTGTAAGAATGGCCACATATTCCTGCATACATTCAGCCTACAACATGCGGTAGAAAGAATGGCCACATATTCCTGCATGTATTTAGCCTACAACACGTGGTAGAAAGAATGGCCACATATTCCTTCATACATTCAGCCTACACCATATGGTAGAAATAATGGCCACATATTCTTGCATGCATTCAGCCTACAACATGTGGTAGAAAGAATGGCCCCATATTCCTGCATACATTCAGCCTACAACATGTGGTAGAAAGAATGGCCACATATTCCTGCATACATTCAGCCTACAACATGTCGTAGAAATAATGGCCACATATTGCTGCACGCATTCAGCCTACAACATGTGGTAGAAAGAATGGCTACATATTCTTGCATACATTCAGCCTACAACATGTGGTAGAAAGAATGGCCACATATTCTTGCATACATTCAGCCTACAACATGTGGTAGAAAGAATGGCCACATATTCCTGCATGCATTCAGCCTACAACATGCGGTAGACAGAATGGCCACATATTCTTGCATACATTCACCCTACAACATGTGGTAGAAAGAATGGCCACATATTCCTGCATATATTCAGCCTACAACATGTGGTAGAAAGAATGGCCACATATTCCTGCATACATTCAGCCTACAACATGTGGTAGAAATAATGGCCACATATTCTTGCATACATTCACGCTACAACATGCGGAAGAAAGAATGACCACATATTCCTGCATACATTCAGCCTACACCATATGGGAGAAAGAATGACCACATATTCCTGCATACATTCAGCCTACAACATATGGTAGAAAGAATGACCACATATTCCTGCATGCATTCTGCCTACAACATGTGGTAGAAAGAATGGCCACATATTCCTGCATACATTCAGCCTACAATATGTGATAGAAAGAATGGCCACATATTCCTGCATGCATTCAGCCTACAACATGTGGTAGAAAGAATGGCCACATATTCCTGACTACATTCAGCCTACAACATGTGGTAGAAAGATTGGCCACATATTCCTGCATACATTCAGCCTACAACATATGGTAGAAAGAATGGCCAAATATTCCTGCATACATTCAGCCTACAACATATGGTAGAAATATAGAAAGAATGGCCACATATTCCTGCATACATTCAGCCTACAACATATGGTAGAAAGAATGGCCAAATATTCCTGCATACATTCAGCCTACAACATGCGGAAGAAAGAATGACCACATATTCCTGCATACATTCAGCCTACAACATGTGGTAGAAAGAATGGCCACATATTCCTGCATGCATTCAGCCTACAACATGTGGTAGAAAGAATGGCCACATATTCCTGCACGCATTCAGCCTACAACACGTGGTAGAAAGAATGGCCACATATTCCTGCATACATTCAGCCTACAACACGTGGTAGAAAGAATGGTCACATATTCCTGCATGCATTCAGCCTACAACATGTGGTAGAAAGAATGACCACATATTCCTGCATACATTCAGCCTACAACATGTGGTAGAAAGAATGGCCACATATTCTTGCATATATTCAGCCTACAACATGTGGTAGAAAGAATGGCCACATATTCCTGCATACATTCAGCCTACAACATGTGGTAGAAAGAATGACCACATATTCCTGAATACATTCAGCCTGCAACATGTGGTAGAAAGAATGGCCACATATTCCTGCATGCATTCAGCCTACAACATGTGTTAGAAAGAATGGCCACATATTCCTGACTACATTCAGCCTACAACATGTTGTAGAAAGAATGGCCACATATTCCTGCATACATTCAGCCTACAACATATGGTAGAAAGAATGGCCAAATATTCCTGCATACATTCAGCCTACAACATATGGTAGAAATAATGGCCACATATTCCTGCATACATTCAACCTACAACATATGGTAGAAAGAATGGCCAAATATTCCTGCATACATTCAGCCTACAACATATGGTATAAAGAATGGCCACATATTCCTGCATACATTCAGCCTACAACATATGGTATAAAGAATGGCCAAATATTCCTGCATACATTCAGCCTACAACATGCGGTAGAAAGAATGGCCACATATTCCTGCATACATTCAGTCTACAACATGTGGTTGTAAGAATGGCCACATATTCCTGCATACATTCAGCCTACAACATGCGGTAGAAAGAATGGCCACATATTCCTGCATGTATTTAGCCTACAACACGTGGTAGAAAGAATGGCCACATATTCCTTCATACATTCAGCCTACACCATATGGTAGAAATAATGGCCACATATTCTTGCATGCATTCAGCCTACAACATGTGGTAGAAAGAATGGCCCCATATTCCTGCATACATGCAGCCTACAACATGTGGTAGAAAGAATGGCCACATATTCCTGCATACATTCAGCCTACATCATGTGGTAGAAATAATGGCCACATATTGCTGCGCGCATTCAGCCTACAACATGTGGTAGAAAGAATGGCTACATATTCTTGCATACATTCAGCCTACAACATGTGGTAGAAAGAATGGCCACATATTCCTGCATGCATTCAGCCTACAACATGCGTTAGACAGAATGGCCACATATTCTTGCATACATTCAGCCTACAACATGTGGTAGAAAGAATGGCCACATATTCTTGCATACATTCAGCCTACAACATGTGGTAGAAAGAATGGCCACATATTCCTGCATGCATTCAGCCTACAACATGCGGTAGACAGAATGGCCACATATTCTTGCATACATTCACCCTACAACATGTGGTAGAAAGAATGGCCACATATTCCTGCATATATTCAGCCTACAACATGTGGTAGAAAGAATGGCCACATATTCCTGCATACATTCAGCCTACAACATGTGGTAGAAATAATGGCCACATATTCTTGCATACATTCACGCTACAACATGCGGAAGAAAGAATGACCACATATTCCTGCATACATTCAGCCTACACCATATGGTAGAAAGAATGACCACATATTCCTGCATACATTCAGCCTACAACATATGGTAGAAAGAATGACCACATATTCCTGCATGCATTCTGCCTACAACATGTGGTAGAAAGAATGGCCACATATTCCTGCATACATTCAGCCTACAATATGTGATAGAAAGAATGGCCACATATTCCTGCATGCATTCAGCCTACAACATGTGGTAGAAAGAATGGCCACATATTCCTGACTACATTCAGCCTACAACATGTGGTAGAAAGAATGGCCACATATTCCTGCATACATTCAGCCTACAACATATGGTAGAAAGAATGGCCAAATATTCCTGCATACATTCAGCCTACAACATATGGTAGAAATATAGAAAGAATGGCCACATATTCCTGCATACATTCAGCCTACAACATATGGTAGAAAGAATGGCCAAATATTCCTGCATACATTCAGCCTACAACATGCGGAAGAAAGAATGACCACATATTCCTGCATACATTCAGCCTACAACATGTGGTAGAAAGAATGGCCACATATTCCTGCATGCATTCAGCCTACAACATGTGGTAGAAAGAATGGCCACATATTCCTGCACGCATTCAGCCTACAACACGTGGTAGAAAGAATGGCCACATATTCCTGCATACATTCAGCCTACAACACGTGGTAGAAAGAATGGTCACATATTCCTGCATACATTCAGCCTACAACATGTGGTAGAAAGAATGGCCACATATTCTTGCATATATTCAGCCTACAACATGTGGTAGAAAGAATGGCCACATATTCCTGCATACATTCAGCCTACAACATGTGGTAAAAAGAATGACCACATATTCCTGAATACATTCAGCCTGCAACATGTGGTAGAAAGAATGGCCACATATTCCTGCATGCATTCAGCCTACAACATGTGTTAGAAAGAATGGCCACATATTCCTGACTACATTCAGCCTACAACATGTTGTAGAAAGAATGGCCACATATTCCTGCATACATTCAGCCTACAACATATGGTAGAAAGAATGGCCAAATATTCCTGCATACATTCAGCCTACAACATATGGTAGAAATAATGGCCACATATTCCTGCATACATTCAACCTACAACATATGGTAGAAAGAATGGCCAAATATTCCTGCATACATTCAGCCTACAACATATGGTATAAAGAATGGCCACATATTCCTGCATACATTCAGCCTACAACATATGGTATAAAGAATGGCCAAATATTCCTGCATACATTCAGCCTACAACATGCGGTAGAAAGAATGGCCACATATTCCTGCATACATTCAGTCTACAACATGTGGTTGTAAGAATGGCCACATATTCCTGCATACATTCAGCCTACAACATGCGGTAGAAAGAATGGCCACATATTCCTGCATGTATTTAGCCTACAACACGTGGTAGAAAGAATGGCCACATATTCCTTCATACATTCAGCCTACACCATATGGTAGAAATAATGGCCACATATTCTTGCATGCATTCAGCCTACAACATGTGGTAGAAAGAATGGCCCCATATTCCTGCATACATGCAGCCTACAACATGTGGTAGAAAGAATGGCCACATATTCCTGCATACATTCAGCCTACATCATGTGGTAGAAATAATGGCCACATATTGCTGCACGCATTCAGCCTACAACATGTGGTAGAAAGAATGGCTACATATTCTTGCATACATTCAGCCTACAACATGTGGTAGAAAGAATGGCCACATATTCCTGCATGCATTCAGCCTACAACATGCGTTAGACAGAATGGCCACATATTCTTGCATACATTCAGCCTACAACATGTGGTAGAAAGAATGGCCACATATTCTTGCATACATTCAGCCTACAACATGTGGTAGAAAGAATGGCCACATATTCCTGCATGCATTCAGCCTACAACATGCGGTAGACAGAATGGCCACATATTCTTGCATACATTCACCCTACAACATGTGGTAGAAAGAATGGCCACATATTCCTGCATATATTCAGCCTACAACATGTGGTAGAAAGAATGGCCACATATTCCTGCATACATTCAGCCTACAACATGTGGTAGAAATAATGGCCACTTATTCTTGCATACATTCACGCTACAACATGCGGAAGAAAGAATGACCACATATTCCTGCATACATTCAGCCTACACCATATGGTAGAAAGAATGACCACATATTCCTGCATACATTCAGCCTACAACATATGGTAGAAAGAATGACCACATATTCCTGCATGCATTCTGCCTACAACATGTGGTAGAAAGAATGGCCACATATTCCTGCATACATTCAGCCTACAATATGTGATAGAAAGAATGGCCACATATTCCTGCATGCATTCAGCCTACAACATGTGGTAGAAAGAATGGCCACATATTCCTGACTACATTCAGCCTACAACATGTGGTAGAAAGAATGGCCACATATTCCTGCATACATTCAGCCTACAACATATGGTAGAAAGAATGGCCAAATATTCCTGCATACATTCAGCCTACAACATATGGTAGAAATATAGAAAGAATGGCCACATATTCCTGCATACATTCAGCCTACAACATATGGTAGAAAGAATGGCCAAATATTCCTGCATACATTCAGCCTACAACATGCGGAAGAAAGAATGACCACATATTCCTGCATACATTCAGCCTACAACATGTGGTAGAAAGAATGGCCACATATTCCTGCATGCATTCAGCCTACAACATGTGGTAGAAAGAATGGCCACATATTCCTGCACGCATTCAGCCTACAACACGTGGTAGAAAGAATGGCCACATATTCCTGCATACATTCAGCCTACAACACGTGGTAGAAAGAATGGTCACATATTCCTGCATACATTCAGCCTACAACATGTGGTAGAAAGAATGGCCACATATTCTTGCATATATTCAGCCTACAACATGTGGTAGAAAGAATGGCCACATATTCCTGCATACATTCAGCCTACAACATGTGGTAAAAAGAATGACCACATATTCCTGAATACATTCAGCCTGCAACATGTGGTAGAAAGAATGGCCACATATTCCTGCATGCATTCAGCCTACAACATGTGTTAGAAAGAATGGCCACATATTCCTGACTACATTCAGCCTACAACATGTTGTAGAAAGAATGGCCACATATTCCTGCATACATTCAGCCTACAACATATGGTAGAAAGAATGGCCAAATATTCCTGCATACATTCAGCCTACAACATATGGTAGAAATAATGGCCACATATTCCTGCATACATTCAACCTACAACATATGGTAGAAAGAATGGCCAAATATTCCTGCATACATTCAGCCTACAACATATGGTATAAAGAATGGCCACATATTCCTGCATACATTCAGCCTACAACATATGGTATAAAGAATGGCCAAATATTCCTGCATACATTCAGCCTACAACATGCGGTAGAAAGAATGGCCACATATTCCTGCATGCATTCAGCCTACAACATGTGGTAGAAAGAATGGGCTCATATTCCTGCATGCATTCAGCCTACAACATGTGGTAGAAAGAATGGCCACATATTCCTGCATGCATTCAGCCTGCAACATGTGGTAGAAAGAATGGCCACATATTCCTGCACACATTCACCCTACAACACGTGGTAGAAAGAATGGCCACATATTCCTGCATGCATTCAGCCTACAACATGTGGTAGAAAGAATGGCCACATATTCCTGCATGCATTCAGCCTACAACATGTGGAAGAAAGAATGACCACATATTCCTGCATACATTTAGCCTACAACATGTGGTAGAAAGAATGGCCACATATTCCTGCATACATTCAGCCTACAACATGTGGTAGAAAGAATGACCATATATTCCTGCATACATACAGCCTACAACATGTGGTAGAAAGAATGGCCACATATTCCTGCATGCATTCAGCCTACAACATGTGGTAGAAAGAATGGTCACATATTCCTGACTACATTCAGCCTACAACATGTGGTAGAAAGAATGGCCACATATTCCTGCATACATTCAGCCTACAACATATGGTAGAAAGAATGGCCAAATATTCCTGCATACATTCAGCCTACAACATATGGTAGAAAGAATGGCCAAATATTCCTGCATGCATTCAGCCTACAACATATGGTAGAAAGAATGGCCAAATATTCCTGCATACATTCAGCCTACAACATATGGTAGAAAGAATGGCCACATATTCCTGCATACATTCAGCCTACAACATGCGGAAGAAAGAATGACCACATATTCCTGCATACATTCAGCCTACAACATGTGGTAGAAAGAATGGCCACATATTCCTGCACGCATTCAGCCTACAACACGTGGTAGAAAGAATGGCCACATATTCCTGCATACATTCAGCCTAGAACATGTGGTAGAAAGAATGGCCACATATTCCTGCATGCATTCAGCCTACAACATGTGGTAGAAAGAATGGCCACATATTCCTGACTACATTCAGCCTACAACATGTGGTAGAAAGAATGGCCACATATTCCTGCATACATTCAGCCTACAACATATGGTAGAAATATAGAAAGAATGGCCACATATTCCTGCATACATTCAGCCTACAACATATGGTAGAAAGAATGGCCAAATATTCCTGCATACAATCAGCCTACAACATGCGGAAGAAAGAATGACCACATATTCCTGCATATATTCAGCCTACAACATGTGGTAGAAAGAATGGCCACATATTCCTGCATGCATTCAGCCTACAACATGTGGTAGAAAGAATGGCCACATATTCCTGCACGCATTCAGCCTACAACACGTGGTAGAAAGAATGGCCACATATTCCTGCATACATTCAGCCTACAACACGTGGTAGAAAGAATGGCCACATATTCCTGCATGCATTCAGCCTACAACATGTGGTAGAAAGAATGACCACATATTCCAGCATACATTCAGCCTACAACATGTGGTAGAAAGAATGGCCACATATTCTTGCATACATTCAGCCTACAACATGTGGTAGAAAGAATGGCCACATATTCCTGCATACATTCAGCCTACAACATGTGGTAGAAAGAATGACCACATATTCCTGCATACATTCAGCCTACAACATGTGGTAGAAAGAATGGCCACATATTCCTGCATGCATTCAGCCTACAACATGTGGTAGAAAGAATGGCCACATATTCCTGACTACATTCAGCCTACAACATGTTGTAGAAAGAATGGCCGGCACTCTTCCGAATTCCGGTCCCAAATAGTTCTGCAGTGAATAGGTCAGGGGTTAAGGGTTAGGGTCAGTGTTTAGTTAACAACTAACCCTAACCCTTAACCCCTGACCTATTCACTGCAGAACTATTTGGGACCGGAATTCGGAAGAGTGCCGAATGGCCACATATTCCTGCATACATTCAGCCTACAACATATGGTAGAAAGAATGGCCAAATATTCCTGCATACATTCAGCCTACAACATATGGTAGAAAGTATGGCCACATATTCCTGCATACATTCAGCCTACAACATATGGTAGAAAGAATGGCCAAATATTCCTGCATACATTCAGCCTACAACATGCGGAAGAAAGAATGACCACATATTCCTGCATACATTCAGCCTACAACATGTTGTAGAAAGAATGGCCACATATTCCTGCATGCATTCAGCCTACAACATGTGGTAGAAAGAATGGGCCCATATTCCTGCATGCATTCAGCATACAACATGTGGTAGAAAGAATGGCCACATATTCCTGCACGCATTCAGCCTATAACACGTGGTAGAAAGAATGGCCACATATTCCTGCATGCATTCATCCTACAACATGTGGTAGAAAGAATGACCACATATTCCTGCATACATTCAGCCTACAACATGTGGTAGAAATAATGGCCACATATTCCTGCATACATTCAGCCTACAACATGTGGCAGAAAGAATGGCCACATATTCCTGCATACATTCAGCCTACAACATGTGGTAGAAAGAATGACCACATATTCCTGCATACATTCAGCCTACAACATGTGGTAGAAATAATGGCCACATATTCCTGCATGCATTCAGCCTACAACATGTGGTAGAAAGAATGGCCACATATTCCTGACTACATTCAGCCTACAACATGTGGTAGAAAGAATGGCCACATATTCCTGCATACATTCAGCCTACAACATATGGTAGAAAGAATGGCCAAATATTCCTGCATACATTCAGCCTACAACATATGGTATACAGAATGGCCACATATTCCTGCATACATTCAGCCTACAACATAGGGTAGAAAGAATGGCCAAATATTCCTGCATACATTCAGCCTACAACATGCGGAAGAAAGAATGACCACATATTCCTGCATACATTCAGCCTACAACATGTGGTAGAAAGAATGGCCACATATTCCTGCATGCATTCAGCCTACAACATGTGGTAGAAAGAATGGGCACATATTCCTGCATGCATTCAGCCTACAACATGTGGTAGAAAGAATGGCCACATAATCCTGCACGCATTAAGCCTACAACACGTGGTAGAAAGAATGGCCACATATTCCTGCATACATTCAGCCTACAACATGTGGTAGAAAGAATGGCCACATATTCCTGCATGCATTCAGCCTACAACATGTGGTAGAAAGAATGACCACATATTCCTGCATACATTCAGCCTACAACATGTGGTAGAAAGAATGGCCACATATTCCTGCATACATTCAGCCTACAACATGTGGTAGAAAGAATCGCCACATATTCATGTATACATTCAGCCTACAACATGTGGTAGAAAGAATGACCACATATTCCTGCATACATTCAGCCTACAACATGTGGTAGAAAGAATGGCCACATATTCCTGCATGCATTCAGCCTACAACATGTGGTAGAAAGAATGGCCACATATTCCTGACTACATTCAGCCTACAACATGTGGTAGAAAGAACGGCCACATATTCCTGCATACATTCAGCTTACAACATATGGTAGAAAGAATGGCCAAATATTCCTGCATACATTCAGCCTACAACATATGGTAGAAAGAATGGCCACATATTCCTGCATACATACAGCCTACAACATATGGTAGAAAGAATGGCCAAATATTCCTGCATACATTCAGCCTACAACATGCGGAAGAAAGAATGACCACATATTCCTGCATACATTCAGCCTACAACATGTGGTAGAAAGAATGGCCACATATTCCTGCATGCATTCAGCTTACAACATGTGATAGAAAGAATGGGCACATATTCCTGCATGCATTCAGCCTACAACAAGTGGTAGAAAGAATGGCCACATATTCCTGCACGCATTCAGCCTACAACACGTGGTAGAAAGAATGGCCACATATTCCTGCATACATTCAGCCTACAACATGTGGTAGAAAGAATGGCCACATATTCCTGCATGCATTCAGCCTACAACATGTGGTAGAAAGAATGACCACATATTCCTGCATACATTCAGCCTACAACATGTGGTAGAAAGAATGGCCACATATTCCTGCATGCATTCAGCCTACAGCATGTGGTAGAAAGAATGGCCACATATTCCTGACTACATTCAGCCTACAACATGTGGTAGAAAGAATGGCCACATATTCCTGCATACATTCAGCCTACAACATGTGGTAGAAAGAATGGCCACATATTCCTGCATGCATTCAGCCTACAACATGTGGTAGAAAGAATACGACATATTCCTGCATACATTCAGCCTACAACATGTGGTAGAAAGAATGGCCACATATTCCTGCATACATTCAGCCTACAACATGTGGTAGAAAGAATGGCCACATATTCGTGCATACATTCAGCCTACATCATGTGGTAGTAAGAATGACCACATATTCCTGCATACATTCAGCCTACAACATGTGGTAGAAAGAATGACCACATTTTCCTGCATGCATTCAGCCTACAACATGTGGTAGAAAGAATGGCCACATATTCCTGCATGCATTCAGCCTACAACATGTGGTAGAAAGAATGGCCACATATTCCTGCATACATTCAGCCTACAACATGTGGTAGAAAGAATGACCACATATTCCTGAATACATTCAGCCTGCAACATGTGGTAGAAAGAATGGCCACATATTCCTGCATGCATTCAGCCTACAACATATGTTAGAAAGAATGGCCACATATTCCTGACTACATTCAGCCTACAACATGTTGTAGAAAGAATGGCCACATATTCCTGCATACATTCAGCCTACAACATATGGTAGAAAGAATGGCCAAATATTCCTGCATACATTCAGCCTACAACATATGGTAGAAATAATGGCCACATATTCCTGCATACATTCAACCTACAACATATGGTAGAAAGAATGGCCAAATATTCCTGCATACATTCAGCCTACAACATATGGTATAAAGAATGGCCACATATTCCTGCATACATTTAGCCTACAACATATGGTATAAAGAATGGCCAAATATTCCTGCATACATTCAGCCTACAACATGCGGTAGAAAGAATGGCCACATATTCCTGCATACATTCAGTCTACAACATGTGGTTGTAAGAATGGCCACATATTCCTGCATACATTCAGCCTACAACATGCGGTAGAAAGAATGGCCACATATTCCTGCATGTATTTAGCCTACAACACGTGGTAGAAAGAATGGCCACATATTCCTTCATACATTCAGCCTACACCATATGGTAGAAATAATGGCCACATATTCTTGCATGCATTCAGCCTACAACATGTGGTAGAAAGAATGGCCCCATATTCCTGCATACATGCAGCCTACAACATGTGGTAGAAAGAATGGCCACATATTCCTGCATACATTCAGCCTACAACATGTGGTAGAAATAATGGCCACATATTGCTGCACGCATTCAGCCTACAACATGTGGTAGAAAGAATGGCTACATATTCTTGCATACATTCAGCCTACAACATGTGGTAGAAAGAATGGCCACATATTCCTGCATGCATTCAGCCTACAACATGCGTTAGACAGAATGGCCACATATTCTTGCATACATTCAGCCTACAACATGTGGTAGAAAGAATGGCCACATATTCTTGCATACATTCAGCCTACAACATGTGGTAGAAAGAATGGCCACATATTCCTGCATGCATTCAGCCTACAACATGCGGTAGACAGAATGGCCACATATTCTTGCATACATTCACCCTACAACATGTGGTAGAAAGAATGGCCACATATTCCTGCATATATTCAGCCTACAACATGTGGTAGAAAGAATGGCCACATATTCCTGCATACATTCAGCCTACAACATGTGGTAGAAATAATGGCCACATATTCTTGCATACATTCACGCTACAACATGCGGAAGAAAGAATGACCACATATTCCTGCATACATTCAGCCTACACCATATGGTAGAAAGAATGACCACATATTCCTGCATACATTCAGCCTACAACATATGGTAGAAAGAATGACCACATATTCCTGCATGCATTCTGCCTACAACATGTGGTAGAAAGAATGGCCACATATTCCTGCATACATTCAGCCTACAATATGTGATAGAAAGAATGGCCACATATTCCTGCATGCATTCAGCCTACAACATGTGGTAGAAAGAATGGCCACATATTCCTGACTACATTCAGCCTACAACATGTGGTAGAAAGAATGGCCACATATTCCTGCATACATTCAGCCTACAACATATGGTAGAAAGAATGGCCAAATATTCCTGCATACATTCAGCCTACAACATATGGTAGAAATATAGAAAGAATGGCCACATATTCCTGCATACATTCAGCCTACAACATATGGTAGAAAGAATGGCCAAATATTCCTGCATACATTCAGCCTACAACATGCGGAAGAAAGAATGACCACATATTCCTGCATACATTCAGCCTACAACATGTGGTAGAAAGAATGGCCACATATTCCTGCATGCATTCAGCCTACAACATGTGGTAGAAAGAATGGCCACATATTCCTGCACGCATTCAGCCTACAACACGTGGTAGAAAGAATGGCCACATATTCCTGCATACATTCAGCCTACAACACGTGGTAGAAAGAATGGTCACATATTCCTGCATACATTCAGCCTACAACATGTGGTAGAAAGAATGGCCACATATTCTTGCATATATTCAGCCTACAACATGTGGTAGAAAGAATGGCCACATATTCCTGCATACATTCAGCCTACAACATGTGGTAAAAAGAATGACCACATATTCCTGAATACATTCAGCCTGCAACATGTGGTAGAAAGAATGGCCACATATTCCTGCATGCATTCAGCCTACAACATGTGTTAGAAAGAATGGCCACATATTCCTGACTACATTCAGCCTACAACATGTTGTAGAAAGAATGGCCACATATTCCTGCATACATTCAGCCTACAACATATGGTAGAAAGAATGGCCAAATATTCCTGCATACATTCAGCCTACAACATATGGTAGAAATAATGGCCACATATTCCTGCATACATTCAACCTACAACATATGGTAGAAAGAATGGCCACATATTCCTGACTACATTCAGCCTACAACATGTTGTAGAAAGAATGGCCACATATTCCTGCATACATTCAGCCTACAACATATGGTAGAAAGAATGGCCAAATATTCCTGCATACATTCAGCCTACAACATATGGTAGAAATAATGGCCACATATTCCTGCATACATTCAACCTACAACATATGGTAGAAAGAATGGCCAAATATTCCTGCATACATTCAGCCTACAACATATGGTATAAAGAATGGCCACATATTCCTGCATACATTCAGCCTACAACATATGGTATAAAGAATGGCCACATATTCCTTCATACATTCAGCCTACACCATATGGTAGAAATAATGGCCACATATTCTTGCATGCATTCAGCCTACAACATGTGGTAGAAAGAATGGCCCCATATTCCTGCATACATGCAGCCTACAACATGTGGTAGAAAGAATGGCCACATATTCCTGCATACATTCAGCCTACAACATGTGGTAGAAATAATGGCCACATATTGCTGCACGCATTCAGCCTACAACATGTGGTAGAAAGAATGGCTACATATTCTTGCATACATTCAGCCTACAACATGTGGTAGAAAGAATGGCCACATATTCCTGCATGCATTCAGCCTACAACATGCGTTAGACAGAATGGCCACATATTCTTGCATACATTCAGCCTACAACATGTGGTAGAAAGAATGGCCACATATTCTTGCATACATTCAGCCTACAACATGTGGTAGAAAGAATGGCCACATATTCCTGCATGCATTCAGCCTACAACATGCGGTAGACAGAATGGCCACATATTCTTGCATACATTCACCCTACAACATGTGGTAGAAAGAATGGCCACATATTCCTGCATATATTCAGCCTACAACATGTGGTAGAAAGAATGGCCACATATTCCTGCATACATTCAGCCTACAACATGTGGTAGAAATAATGGCCACATATTCTTGCATACATTCACGCTACAACATGCGGAAGAAAGAATGACCACATATTCCTGCATACATTCAGCCTACACCATATGGTAGAAAGAATGACCACATATTCCTGCATACATTCAGCCTACAACATATGGTAGAAAGAATGACCACATATTCCTGCATGCATTCTGCCTACAACATGTGGTAGAAAGAATGGCCACATATTCCTGCATACATTCAGCCTACAATATGTGATAGAAAGAATGGCCACATATTCCTGCATGCATTCAGCCTACAACATGTGGTAGAAAGAATGGCCACATATTCCTGACTACATTCAGCCTACAACATGTGGTAGAAAGAATAGCCACATATTCCTGCATACATTCAGCCTACAACATATGGTAGAAAGAATGGCCAAATATTCCTGCATACATTCAGCCTACAACATATGGTAGAAATATAGAAAGAATGGCCACATATTCCTGCATACATTCAGCCTACAACATATGGTAGAAAGAATGGCCAAATATTCCTGCATACATTCAGCCTACAACATGCGGAAGAAAGAATGACCACATATTCCTGCATACATTCAGCCTACAACATGTGGTAGAAAGAATGGCCACATATTCCTGCATGCATTCAGCCTACAACATGTGGTAGAAAGAATGGCCACATATTCCTGCACGCATTCAGCCTACAACACGTGGTAGAAAGAATGGCCACATATTCCTGCATACATTCAGCCTACAACACGTGGTAGAAAGAATGGTCACATATTCCTGCATACATTCAGCCTACAACATGTGGTAGAAAGAATGGCCACATATTCTTGCATATATTCAGCCTACAACATGTGGTAGAAAGAATGGCCACATATTCCTGCATACATTCAGCCTACAACATGTGGTAAAAAGAATGACCACATATTCCTGAATACATTCAGCCTGCAACATGTGGTAGAAAGAATGGCCACATATTCCTGCATGCATTCAGCCTACAACATGTGTTAGAAAGAATGGCCACATATTCCTGACTACATTCAGCCTACAACATGTTGTAGAAAGAATGGCCACATATTCCTGCATACATTCAGCCTACAACATATGGTAGAAAGAATGGCCAAATATTCCTGCATACATTCAGCCTACAACATATGGTAGAAATAATGGCCACATATTCCTGCATACATTCAACCTACAACATATGGTAGAAAGAATGGCCAAATATTCCTGCATACATTCAGCCTACAACATATGGTATAAAGAATGGCCACATATTCCTGCATACATTCAGCCTACAACATATGGTATAAAGAATGGCCAAATATTCCTGCATACATTCAGCCTACAACATGCGGTAGAAAGAATGGCCACATATTCCTGCATGCATTCAGCCTACAACATGTGGTAGAAAGAATGGGCTCATATTCCTGCATGCATTCAGCCTACAACATGTGGTAGAAAGAATGGCCACATATTCCTGCATGCATTCAGCCTGCAACATGTGGTAGAAAGAATGGCCACATATTCCTGCACACATTCACCCTACAACACGTGGTAGAAAGAATGGCCACATATTCCTGCATGCATTCAGCCTACAACATGTGGTAGAAAGAATGGCCACATATTCCTGCATGCATTCAGCCTACAACATGTGGAAGAAAGAATGACCACATATTCCTGCATACATTTAGCCTACAACATGTGGTAGAAAGAATGGCCACATATTCCTGCATACATTCAGCCTACAACATGTGGTAGAAAGAATGACCACATATTCCTGCATACATACAGCCTACAACATGTGGTAGAAAGAATGGCCACATATTCCTGCATGCATTCAGCCTACAACATGTGGTAGAAAGAATGGTCACATATTCCTGACTACATTCAGCCTACAACCTGTGGTAGAAAGAATGGCCACATATTCCTGCATACATTCAGCCTACAACATATGGTAGAAAGAATGGCCAAATATTCCTGCATACATTCAGCCTACAACATATGGTAGAAAGAATGGCCAAATATTCCTGCATACATTCAGCCTACAACATATGGTAGAAAGAATGGCCAAATATTCCTGCATACATTCAGCCTACAACATATGGTAGAAAGAATGGCCACATATTCCTGCATACATTCAGCCTACAACATGCGGAAGAAAGAATGACCACATATTCCTGCATACATTCAGCCTACAACATGTGGTAGAAAGAATGGCCACATATTCCTGCACGCATTCAGCCTACAACACGTGGTAGAAAGAATGGCCACATATTCCTGCATACATTCAGCCTAGAACATGTGGTAGAAAGAATGGCCACATATTCCTGCATGCATTCAGCCTACAACATGTGGTAGAAAGAATGGCCACATATTCCTGACTACATTCAGCCTACAACATGTGGTAGAAAGAATGGCCACATATTCCTGCATACATTCAGCCTACAACATATGGTAGAAATATAGAAAGAATGGCCACATATTCCTGCATACATTCAGCCTACAACATATGGTAGAAAGAATGGCCAAATATTCCTGCATACAATCAGCCTACAACATGCGGAAGAAAGAATGACCACATATTCCTGCATATATTCAGCCTACAACATGTGGTAGAAAGAATGGCCACATATTCCTGCATGCATTCAGCCTACAACATGTGGTAGAAAGAATGGCCACATATTCCTGCACGCATTCAGCCTACAACACGTGGTAGAAAGAATGGCCACATATTCCTGCATACATTCAGCCTACAACACGTGGTAGAAAGAATGGCCACATATTCCTGCATGCATTCAGCCTACAACATGTGGTAGAAAGAATGACCACATATTCCAGCATACATTCAGCCTACAACATGTGGTAGAAAGAATGGCCACATATTATTGCATACATTCAGCCTACAACATGTGGTAGAAAGAATGGCCACATATTCCTGCATACATTCAGCCTACAACATGTGGTAGAAAGAATGACCACATATTCCTGCATACATTCAGCCTACAACATGTGGTAGAAAGAATGGCCACATATTCCTGCATGCATTCAGCCTACAACATGTGGTAGAAAGAATGGCCACATATTCCTGACTACATTCAGCCTACAACATGTTGTAGAAAGAATGGCCGGCACTCTTCCGAATTCCGGTCCCAAATAGTTCTGCAGTGAATAGGTCAGGGGTTAAGGGTTAGGGTCAGTGTTTAGTTAACAACTAACCCTAACCCTTAACCCCTGACCTATTCACTGCAGAACTATTTGGGACCGGAATTCGGAAGAGTGCCGAATGGCCACATATTCCTGCATACATTCAGCCTACAACATATGGTAGAAAGAATGGCCAAATATTCCTGCATACATTCAGCCTACAACATATGGTAGAAAGTATGGCCACATATTCCTGCATACATTCAGCCTACAACATATGGTAGAAAGAATGGCCAAATATTCCTGCATACATTCAGCCTACAACATGCGGAAGAAAGAATGACCACATATTCCTGCATACATTCAGCCTACAACATGTTGTAGAAAGAATGGCCACATATTCCTGCATGCATTCAGCCTACAACATGTGGTAGAAAGAATGGGCCCATATTCCTGCATGCATTCAGCATACAACATGTGGTAGAAAGAATGGCCACATATTCCTGCACGCATTCAGCCTATAACACGTGGTAGAAAGAATGGCCACATATTCCTGCATGCATTCATCCTACAACATGTGGTAGAAAGAATGACCACATATTCCTGCATACATTCAGCCTACAACATGTGGTAGAAATAATGGCCACATATTCCTGCATACATTCAGCCTACAACATGTGGCAGAAAGAATGGCCACATATTCCTGCATACATTCAGCCTACAACATGTGGTAGAAAGAATGACCACATATTCCTGCATACATTCAGCCTACAACATGTGGTAGAAATAATGGCCACATATTCCTGCATGCATTCAGCCTACAACATGTGGTAGAAAGAATGGCCACATATTCCTGACTACATTCAGCCTACAACATGTGGTAGAAAGAATGGCCACATATTCCTGCATACATTCAGCCTACAACATATGGTAGAAAGAATGGCCAAATATTCCTGCATACATTCAGCCTACAACATATGGTATACAGAATGGCCACATATTCCTGCATACATTCAGCCTACAACATAGGGTAGAAAGAATGGCCAAATATTCCTGCATACATTCAGCCTACAACATGCGGAAGAAAGAATGACCACATATTCCTGCATACATTCAGCCTACAACATGTGGTAGAAAGAATGGCCACATATTCCTGCATGCATTCAGCCTACAACATGTGGTAGAAAGAATGGGCACATATTCCTGCATGCATTCAGCCTACAACATGTGGTAGAAAGAATGGCCACATAATCCTGCACGCATTAAGCCTACAACACGTGGTAGAAAGAATGGCCACATATTCCTGCATACATTCAGCCTACAACATGTGGTAGAAAGAATGGCCACATATTCCTGCATACATTCAGCCTACAACATGTGGTAGAAAGAATGGCCACATATTCCTGCATACATTCAGCCTACAACATGTGGTAGAAAGAATCGCCACATATTCATGCATACATTCAGCCTACAACATGTGGTAGAAAGAATGACCACATATTCCTGCATACATTCAGCCTACAACATGTGGTAGAAAGAATGGCCACATATTCCTGCATGCATTCAGCCTACAACATGTGGTAGAAAGAATGGCCACATATTCCTGACTACATTCAGCCTACAACATGTGGTAGAAAGAACGGCCACATATTCCTGCATACATTCAGCTTACAACATATGGTAGAAAGAATGGCCAAATATTCCTGCATACATTCAGCCTACAACATATGGTAGAAAGAATGGCCACATATTCCTGCATACATACAGCCTACAACATATGGTAGAAAGAATGGCCAAATATTCCTGCATACATTCAGCCTACAACATGCGGAAGAAAGAATGACCACATATTCCTGCATACATTCAGCCTACAACATGTGGTAGAAAGAATGGCCACATATTCCTGCATGCATTCAGCTTACAACATGTGATAGAAAGAATGGGCACATATTCCTGCATGCATTCAGCCTACAACAAGTGGTAGAAAGAATGGCCACATATTCCTGCACGCATTCAGCCTACAACACGTGGTAGAAAGAATGGCCACATATTCCTGCATACATTCAGCCTACAACATGTGGTAGAAAGAATGGCCACATATTCCTGCATGCATTCAGCCTACAACATGTGGTAGAAAGAATGACCACATATTCCTGCATACATTCAGCCTACAACATGTGGTAGAAAGAATGGCCACATATTCATGCATGCATTCAGCCTACAGCATGTGGTAGAAAGAATGGCCACATATTCCTGACTACATTCAGCCTACAACATGTGGTAGAAAGAATGGCCACATATTCCTGCATACATTCAGCCTACAACATGTGGTAGAAAGAATGGCCACATATTCCTGCATGCATTCAGCCTACAACATGTGGTAGAAAGAATACGACATATTCCTGCATACATTCAGCCTACAACATGTGGTAGAAAGAATGGCCACATATTCCTGCATACATTCAGCCTACAACATGTGGTAGAAAGAATGGCCACATATTCGTGCATACATTCAGCCTACATCATGTGGTAGTAAGAATGACCACATATTCCTGCATACATTCAGCCTACAACATGTGGTAGAAAGAATGACCACATTTTCCTGCATGCATTCAGCCTACAACATGTGGTAGAAAGAATGGCCACATATTCCTGCATGCATTCAGCCTACAACATGTGGTAGAAAGAATGGCCACATATTCCTGCATGCATTCAGCCTGCAACATGTGGTAGAAAGAATGGCCACATATTCCTGCATACATTCAGCTTACAACATGCGGAAGAAAGAATGACCACATATTCCTGCATGCATTCAGCCTACAACATGTGGTAGAAAGAATGGCCACATATTCCTGCATGCATTCAGCCTACAACATATGGTAGAAAGAATGACCACATATTCCTGCATACATTTAGCCTACAACATGTGGTAGAAAGAATGGTCACATATTCCTGCATACATTCAGCCTACAACATGTGGTAGAAAGAATGGCTACATATTCCTGCATACATTCAGCCTACAACATGTGGTAGAAAGAATGGCCACATATTCCTGCACGCATTCAGCCTACAACATGTGGTAGAAAGAATGGCCACATATTCCTGCATGCATTCAGCCTACAACATGTGGTAGAAAGAATGGCCACATATTCCTGCATACATTCTGCGTACAACATGTGGTAGAAAGAATGGCCACATATTCCTGCACTCATTCAGCCTACATGTGGTAGAAAGAATGGCCACATATTCCTGCTCGCATTCACCCTACAACATTTGCTGGTCCTAACATCTAACTTACCCATAGCGGCTACCTGCTTGTTGTTATGTGTAATATATCTAAGATAACTCTCCTGTGGGACAAGTTGGGCTTAGGCTGACAAAGAAAAAATAAACAGAAGTGTCCCCACAATTCCCAGAAAAACTGAATTTAGTGAATCTCTTAAACCAGGGTCCTAAATCTTTCTCCAGGCACGTACAAATTAGGCTCCTGCTTTTGCTGATGTCGAGGTAGTTAACATTTACCAGAGATGCAAACGCCAGCGGCACACGGGTCAGCTTCGAACCCTCCAAGTTTAAAAATGTTAAAAGCGGAACATTTTTAAAGGCAGAAAGCGATATATGTGACACCGGGTTGTAGTTCATATTCAAGGTTGTTAAACTGGAATTCTCTGGGAAACTAGTGTCAGTTATTTCTGTAATAAAATTATAATCAAGTTCAATAAAGCTGATCCACCGCGGTATTTCATCCCCTCTCATGACACGAATAATGTTGTAGCTGACAAATATTCCCGTGACATATTTCAACTCAAAAATGACACTGGGAATTGAGGGAAGTGAGTTGTTGCCAAAACTTAAAGAAGAAGTATTCAAAGGCAATGAACCAGAATATGGATCGTTTATTCGATTACCATAGAAATAGAACTGTTCCATTTTCTGCAGAAATGAAAAATCTGGGATAACTGTTAGTAGGTTGCCGGTTATACCAAAGTCATTCAAACTGCTAGCGTATCTACTAACTAGCTTACTGAGTAAATTTGCGTCGGAGATTCGGTTGTTATCAAGGTCTAACGAACTCAACCTAGCCTCTAACGGAAGCCACGTGATGTCTACTATTTTATTCTGACTTAAATATAACCACTGCAAAGATATCAGCTTGGAAAGGGCCTTGGGAACGGCAGTTAGACTGTTATCAGACAATGATAGAGATGTTAAACTGTTAGTCATACTGTAGAATGTATCATCTGGGATTGTTTCAATGGATGTATCTGTGATAGTTAAAGTAGTTAGATGGGCGAAATACGGAATGCAGTCTGGCCATATTTTGAGACCGTTTTGCGTCAAATAAAATGTCTTCAGTGTTTGACCAATGTTCTTCATTGCGTTAATGTTCCAATCTGTGATGTTTGATGTGAAAAATGTAAGATCTGTCATGGCATGCAAGTGGAGAAAGGCATCTGGGATTCTCGTAAATAGAGCGCCAGAGAACGATAGCGAGGTTAAAGTCAAGGCTGAAGCGTCGAATGCAGTTTCATCTATGGTGGTAATAGGATTTTTTTGCAGGGAGATTTGAGTCAGGTTGGCTGGTAAACTTCGAGCTGGTATTGTGGTAATCTGGTTCATCTGGAAACAAGATACGATATCATGTATGACAAAGCCAATTTACGATTAGTTTTTCTGTGGTTCTGTAATTATTACCGCAGCTTGCGAATATATCTACTACATAGAATGTTAGTGGTAGTGGTGGGGTGGGAGAACAAAACAATTACTACACGATACGTCTGTCTCGCATGACTATCTTGCTACGGAAGTAAATGAGGCAACCACTGAGACATTAAGACGTGTGAGTCTTTATTAGTGTGTGCACGAAATTTTAATATAGTCTAAACATCCAGTAAGCACACCCATACACGTATACACAATCAAACACACCACACACACACATACACACCACACACATACACACACACATACACACCACACACACATACCACACACATACACACACATACACACACCACACACATACACACACATATACACAATCAAACACGCACACACCACACACACATACACACACACACACATACATACACACACACACACACACACCCACACACACATACACAATCAAACACAGCACACACATACCACACACACATACACACACATACACAATCAAACACACCACACACATACATACACACACACATACACACATACACACACACATATATGTGTGACAATGAGCTGATCCACGACACTGGTGATCGAGTGAAATGGCGAGTCATGACCGCCCACGCTTTCCGGCATGGCACATGATATATATATATATATATATATATATATATATATATATATATATATATATATATATATATATATATATATATATATATATATATATATATATAACTGCGTCATTAACATCTTCGTCATAGAGGGTGTCAAGAGGTCAGAGGTCAGATTTTTTTGCTAGAGACCACTCATTGTTCATGTTTGCTAGGGACCATTCATTGTTAATGTTTGATTTGTGTCTGTAGTGGTTGGTTTTATGCTTTAATGTTTGTTAGAAGTGGTTGGTTTTATGCTTTAATGTTTGTTGGAAGTGGTTGGTTTTATGCATTAATGTTTGTTGGATGTGGTTGGTTTTATTCTTTAATGTTTGTTGGAACGTTGGTTGTCCCTGAAGTTGTCGAATTTAATCAATAAAGACTGTTAGTGCGATCAAAATTTCAGTTTCCATCAAAGATACAATCACCGATTGCATTACAGCCAGACCGACGACTTGAAATAATTAGATTGATCAAAATATATTTAGTTATTGCAGTATTTATACATTATTGAATAATAATATTCCTCAAGATTACACAACAGAAATCGACATAAGACAGCAAACTTCTATTTTTAAACAAGAGACTACGAACGAACTAACGAACGATAACGAACGAACAATTTTTATTTTCAAAGGGTTAAGAATTGGGCATGCAGGCCCGTCTGACATTCTGCCCTTCTTCTCTAATTCCTCTTTTACATTATTTCATTCAACATGGCTTATGAAGCTAATCGTAGACAACAAAATAATAATAAGCATTAATACGCATGAAACATAATCAATAATACATGACTCACTGAGGCAATGTTTATCATGGACATGATAAATACCTACGGAGGGTGTAACGTGCCATACATATGGGAATATTTATTAACTAGTTGTCGTTTGAGATAATTTACCATTATTATTTTTAGGGAAGGTGGAGGGGGGGGGGGTGTCATGCAGTCTGTACTGAGGTATTTTTAAAACAGGTTTTCAACTGTATGTATAATGATTGGTTGTGTTTTTGATTTCTTGTGGAAGATTGTTCCACAACTGGGAGCAGAGTATGCTAAGCTTGTTTTGTATAAGTCTATCCTAGGTTTAGGGACATGAAGTATATTTAGCGTTCGCCATGTCTTGTGTTATATTTTAACAATGGCCAAAGGTAGCTTGGAGCATTTTGAAATATGATTTTTTGAAATAGTTTAGCCTTATTAAAAAGTAGGCGTTTGTACAGTGGCAGTAACTGAAGACGTACATGTAGGTTAGAATTGTCTGTAAGCTTATCACCATTGATTAAACGCACTGCCCTATTCTGGAGTGAATAAAGGCGTTTTGTTATTGATTTGAGGCATCCATCCAAGATTGTGGAGCACTAATCAATGTGCGTTTGTATGTGGGAAGTATAGAATATTTTTCTTGATATTTTCGTCGAGAAAATTTTTAATTTTGATAAGATGGTATACTTTTTTTTTAGCTATTTGTTTAACTAGAGCATGAACATGGGAATTAAATATTAGCTTTTGATCTATGATAAGACACAGTTCCTTGTGCTCGGTTACACTTTCTTTAGGCGTGCTATCAATGTGCAGCTGAAGAGTTCACTGCAAGTTTAGAGTGTGACGTCGATGCCTGGGTCCAATTAACATAGCTTTTGTTTTATAAATGTTAATTTGCATGCGGGTTGCATGATTTCTGTTAACCACACTATTTATTTCCTGTTGCAATAATAATTCTAGCACATTACAATCAATAGCGTTAGTATGTACTGTGCAGTCGTCTGCAAATAGATCGCAGGACGACGACAGATATAAGGGAAGATCATTTATATAAATGACAAATAACATCCAGAGACCCCTGAGGTACTCCAATATTAATGGTAATGGCTTGAGATACAGATTTATTGTGTGATACTACTTGTTTTCTGTAATAACAATGATTTTATTAAATGTCACCATATTAAAGCTTAGTTTCATTTTTTTTTTAGCCATTTATATTTAAAAAAATTAGAATAGTATGATCTATCATATGGAATACGTTTCTAAAGTCTATAAACACTGTTCCACATAAAGTATTGTTGTTAATATTTTGATGCCTGTTTTCATCATGATTGTTGGGGCCGTATGACAAAAATATTTTGGACGAAATCTTGACTGACTGTCAACTATTAGTTTGTGGCGAACTAAGTGCTCTAGTGTTGTTTTGTGAATGTGCTTATATAGTGGTTCGGATAATGAAGATAATATGGAAATTGGCCTACTCATTATTACTCTTGAGACGCTCGTCAAATGAACCAGCTTTTAAAGGAGGATACACTTTAGCGATTTTAAAGGCTGATGGGAAGTGACCTATGGTGAGACATTGATTATATAAAAAAGTTAGTGACCCTCTGTTCGCCGGTGCAGCATAGCGAAGGATCCTATTACTGATTCCATCTAGTCCTGATTAGTTATTGTTTTCTATGTTACTGAGATGAGTAAATACTTCAGTGGTCGTCATTAGAGCTATGGTCTCAAAAAATGATGATAATAAAGATATATCATGAGGCGCATCTAGTATTGCAGCCTTCAATTGGTTTATGTCGGACTGAAATAATCTACTAAATTGATCACATGTAACGTGATTTCATGGTAATGATTGTGATGATTGGTGTTTGCTTGTCAAGGTATTAATTGCTTTCCATATATCTTTATTGTTTATTTTATCTATTATTAATTTCTTAATATAGTTTTTTTTTTATTTTCTTTCAACTAACATATTGAACATTGTTTATCCGCTTACTGTATGTGGATAAATCTCTATTTTTATGTTCTTTGTCCTGTTCTCTCATGAGTTCAACTACCTCCTTGTGATCCAAGGGGGCTAAGTGTGATGTTTAACTCGAACTTCCTTAAATGGAACATTCTTATCATATCAGAGCATCATCTGGGTCAGGAAGCTGGTACACATAGTCCAGAGATAAGTTGAGAAAGCCTTGTAAAAAGACATCTTGGTTGAATTTTTTTTATAATTTCTATATTTTATACAAGTATGTTTATGTTTCGGAGTTTTGGTACCTCTTTTCGACCACGTGCAACATCCTGGGTAGTGATCGTTCATTGCATTAATAGGTACAGTACATTCTGGGATGTTGCCAGCGCATGTAGTATAAATGTGATCTATAAGTGTTGCAGATGATTTTATTATTCTAGTGGCTTGTTTGATTAACTGTTGGAAGTTATATGACTAATATGTTTTCACAAGTTTTTGTTTGATTTGCTAGTGTCTATGTTGATGTCACCTAGCAGTATTATTTGTCTCGCATTACGAAAGACTACATCCATCATAGTGGTGAATTTTTCATACCCGATGTTTCTTGCACTGGGGTTTCGATAAAGATAGCCAAATGCCAGGCTTTGCGATTTTGAAGTTTAACCTCAAGCCATACAAACTCAATCTCATAGGTTTCGAAGTCTAGCCTGCGATGGACATTAAGTAAGTTAGAAATATAAATTGCAATACCTGTCTCTTGTTTCTGATAAGGATCTCTTTTAATGGCTTTAAAACCTCTGATAGCAATATCATCATCTGAGATGTTACTATTTAATCAACTTTCGCCATCGCCGAACATGTGACAATTTTGATTAAGTATAGGTGATTGTTCGGGCAGCTTACCTAATAGATGGAAGATATTTAAATGCCCGATTCTGAGTCCATCATTACTGAGCAAGTGTTCGTACTTATTAGACATTTTAATAATGCGTAATCATAATCTAAAAAATCTTTGCTTTCTTGCATCTTCTCTACATCTTTGCTTTATTGACTATACAAAGGCTTTTGATAGAGTTAGACATGTCAACATGGTGGATATGCTTGCAGATCTACAAATTGATGGGAAAGACATTAGACTTATAAAAAACATATATTGGAAACAACAAGCTGCAATAAGGAATGATAATGAAGTGGGACAGTATCAGCCAATTAAAAGAGGTGTTAGGCAAGGATGTGTGATGTCTCCAGATCTTTTTTCCCTATACAGTGAAAATATTTTCAGAAATGTAGAGGATATAAATGGAATCAGCATTGGAGGACGAAACATCAATAACATTAGATATGCAGATGATACAGTATTAATTACAGACAATGTGCAGGACAAGAAACAGTTGGTAGATGCGGTTGTTGTACATAGTGAGCAATTGGGGTTAGAATTAAATTGTAAAAAGATTCAGATTGTGGTCGTCACTAGGAAGGAAGAAGTGCCACAATGTAATATACAAGTAAATGGAAATATTCTTCAACAAGTGAATCGGTACAGTTATCTTCGAACAGTCATAACATCTGATGGGGGATGCCTTGAAGAGATTTGAACAAGAATCGCCATGGCGAAGGTAGCATTTAGCAAGATGAAAAACATTCTGACCAATAAAAAGATGTCAATTGAAACGAGAAAAAGGGTGTTGAGGGGATACTGAGAGCCTGTTCTTTTGTATGGATGTGAAACTTTGACAATGGGCAGTCAAGCTGAAAAACATCCGATGGCTGCAGAAATGTGGTTTCTGAGGAAAATGCAAAGAATACCATGGACAGACAGAAAAACCAATGACCAAGTACTACAGGAGACAAATGAACATCGTAGACTGATTAGAGACATTAGACGTAGACAGTCGAAATTTTTGAGAAGACATGGATTGGAGAACTTGGTGACAACTGGCAAGATCGAAGGAAACAGACCAAGAGTCAGACCGAGAGGAAAATACCTAGATGGCTTGGCCACATGGCATAGACGAGACAGGAATACTGAGCTGATCTACGACACTGGTGACCGAGTGAAATGGCGAATCATGACCGCCCACGCTTTCCGGCATGGCACATGATTGATTGATTGATTGAATCTAAAAAAAACGAAACACACAAATTGAATACAACTTACGTCTCCTTATTACAATACACACTCTAAAATACAGAGATACAGGAATATATCTGCAAATATAACAAACATACGTATACAGATCAGTAACGATGAGCAGTGAAGACCCGCTCACTAACAGTATAAACACAATAAAAAGTATTATAAATGATATACAACTAAGTATCAATTAATGTAATGTCAATATGAGTAAATTTTTATAGTCGCGTGCAAACTAATACGTTACTATATAAAACAATAACCAAATACGCACATAAACGTTTAAGGAGAGGCTCTTTCTTGTACCGAAATCTGGTATTGCTTTGTGCTGAATTGCTAGTAAATATCAGGTTGTGTTGGTCGTTGGTACAGCGACATAATAAGTTCCCGACGAAGTGAAGCTGGGCTATAACGTGTGAGGTATAACAACTCTGGGTTACAATGAAATGGATACTGTTGATTTCTCACGGGTGTGTAACGACTACCAACTACAGCCTCTGATTCGTGGCTAACTGGAGCCTGTAGTGGCACTAAGTTGTTACTGATAGATTGTTCCTTGCTGTGGAGAAGAGCGAACATATCTTCATAATTATCACCCTTCTGTGTGTAAGAGGGCGTATTGTACGGTCTTGGTGTGGTTTACGTGTTCCGTCTAGCGTGTATTTCACGTGCAGTGGTTATGAGAGATCTGTGAAGTTCTGGCCTGTTGATGCTTGATTAGACTGTAGTATGTCATCTGCTTGAGTTTCAGGTGGAGTAGCTAATAGAGTCCCACGTAATCCCGTATTGGATGTATGTTGTGTCCGTTCTTGGTATTTAATATTTTGGCTAGCAAGCTGGTGCCCAATGTAGACAAATGTATCTGATCGTTATAAAGACTCTTTGTTTTGCGCACCAGCTTATGAAGTGAAGAACGGTCTGTTGTTGATAAAGTGTATGTGGTTGTGAGAACAGAACTTCTGCAATATGTTGTTATTTATGTCAGCTAGACGGGGCTGGAATCCATAACTCAGTGTTATGATGGAGGAGAAGAAAATATACGAGTTAGAAAATGTGTGACGTAAACCGTTCAAGTGTGCCAGCAGCTTTGATTTGTTGGTTGTTCATCGTGTCGTTATACCGATGTGTACACTCGCTTTTCTAACGTTACAATTTACAGCCAGCCTGCTAATCGTGTCTGTTAGTCGTTCAACACCAGCCCCAGACATTAGGGTTATGGAAACAATGTCTTTGTCTGAAATGGCCAATAGGTCACTGTATAGGCCTTTCATTAATGAATCGCTAGTATAATGTGTGTACAGTTGGGTGTGCTGTCTTTATATGTTGGTTGTCAGCATGCCTCGCCCGTTGTTTCTTCCATTGATGGTTGTTAGCAGTCTGTGTGTCTCCATGAGGTTCTTCCGGTGTTTCTTGTAGGCATGTGTTGCCTGTTGGTAGCGTGTTATAGAACTGTACGTTTTCTGGTGAGTTTTCTTGAAGCACATCGAACCTATTGCTTATTTTGACTTCAATGGGATATATCGCTTGTTGTTGTTTATCTTCCGCTGCGCGTATAAGTGTTTGTTGTTGATGTTTATCTTGCTCTGCGCGTTTAGGTTTTATCATAGTAGTTTTGGGTGGAACTGAGCTTTCCCAAGATGTCCCAAGGATGAACCAATTGCTTGGGAATTACATGCTTTATCGGTTTGGTCGATGGAGGACACATTATGTTAGATTTGAACTGTTTTATCTCAGCAGCAACATTTCCTCTCGCAGGAGCGCGACTTCTGCCTTAAGAGCATTGTAATCACTGCTGGTCTTGCTGTTTGCTTCAATGTTAGTTGAAATAGTGACAATGAGTGCCTTTAGTGATTGTTCTAATTCTTCAATGTGCTATTGACAGTCGCACGAGTGTCCATTGATTGTTAAGATGTTATTGTTATTTAAGGGAGGTGATTCTTCAACAACCTCCACGTTGGGTTCTATGTTGTTTTGGAAGCGCTCCATCTGGTATTCAATGGCCAAGTGCACTGGTGGGTTGGCAGGACTCGTGTTGATGTTGTCCTGTACACTCCTCGTATGAATTAATTTAAGGACATTGTTAACTGGTGTGCTGTCTACCGCTGTTGTTGCAGGCAGTGTAGATTCGGTGAATGTCTGTATCGAGTTTTCAATCTCGACAAAATCTAGTTTTAGCCAAGAGTTAATGTTTTCAACATTTCCTTATTGCATTAGTTTATTTTTCAAGTGGTATAAATGAATCGTAATCACTGGCGTCGAAATCAAGTCTCCAACATGGACACCGCGCTTAACTTGTCTGGGCTCAGTTAGTTCAAGCTCGTAGTAGTTAAGTAGACAAGTTCGGAATGTCTCATAATGGGGTGTGTTGTTGAAGGAAACAGTAACACACTGGCCCGACTAGGTCAGCGGGAATCATACACATGGATAGCTTGTTCTTGACCAGCTTCTCTTTGTTTAGTGCGTAAGTTTGATTGATAGCCGATCGTAAACCGAAACCAGTCCTTTCACCATTCGTTTTCAGTAAATAGCCCTCTCCTTACCCTGACATTATTGCATAATGTTACGAATAACTACGCTTGAAGAATGCAGCAATCACATTGTACTATAGACACCCCGCGGGCAATTTGAAGTCCCGTCTAGTGGTTGGTTGGTTCTGAGACACCTCGTGCACTTGATTGGTCAACTTAGTGTTCAACTATCACTTGAAATTAATCTTATATATAACACGCATTTTTGCGATAATCAACACTTATGTTAATCTAAACACTATTTAACCACATCCACGAAATCACAACGAGCACACGGATATAACAAACCACGATAGGTGAATTCAGATGGCAGTAATAATAATCCGAGAAGTAAGAGATCACAAAAACACGTCCTCACTCTAAAAGTGGCAGGAATTGAACGTGAATACCAAGACGATGACAAGACAAAATATCCGATAACTACAGCTAAACCCATGATTGACATAACGTATTATAGTCCCGAACAGTAAAACCACAGGCTAAAACAACATCTGAAGACCATACACAAAGTTTACACGACACCAGTCCCAAGACCAAACGGAAAGGAAACACGCAATTAACAACATTCACTTTTGCTACTATAGCCTAATAGATTAATCCATTTTTTGGAATGAAACATCAACAATAGTTCCCGCCTCTGCCTCTTGAATCTTGACAACCTTATTTCTTTTTTCTTTGATTGTTCTTGTAAACTGAGGGCGGTGACAGGTTTCCTCTCTCTTTACTCTTTTTCATCTTTTGCCGAAATGCAGTGAAAATGGCGCTTTCTACCTCACATCACCTTAAAGAGTACAATAATTGTTTATTCTATTATTATTATTATTATTATTATTATTATTATTATTATTATTATTATTATTATTATATCTTCTTTCACCCTTCCGCTTCATATATCCATCCATCATGTGCCATGCTGATATGCCGTGGCGGTCATGATTCGCCATTTTACTCGATCACCAGAGTCGTGGATCAGCTTAGTGTTCTGGTCTCGACTATGCCACCTGGTCAAGCCATCCAGGTATTTACTTCTATGTCTTCCCCTTGTTCTCTTCCCCTTGATCTTGCCAGTTGTCACCAAGTTCTCCAATGTATTTCTTCTCATAACATGTAAAGAAAATGTAGACGGTCTACGTCTACTTTCTCTAATCAGTCTACGATGTTCATTTGTTTGTTGTAGGATAGATATATTAACTGCAGGGCTGACAAAAGGGCAGGCTGGCAGAAAGACGAACAGACAAAACACTAACAGATGGACACAGAGACAGAAACACAAACATAACGATGGGTGTAACAGTTGTAAGATACCAACGTCCTATTACTATTCTATAAAGACTAAAGGAGTGGTGTCAATCTTGCTTACAGAAAGCTGCGATACTTAACATACAGACAGTGAAATGTGGAGATTGGCACTTACATCCAAATTGATAGATGTGAAATATGATTCACACATGCAAATTGAGGGATGTGAAATATGATAATCACATCCAAATTGAGAGATTTGACATGTAATACTTACACACAAACTGTGAAATGCGAAATGTGATACTTACATCCAAACTGAGAGATGTGAAATTTGATTGTTGTGTCGCAAGTGAGGGTGGAAGAGAAGTGAACTGTTTATAACCGCAAGAAATGTAGAGGCCGTAACAGTCACATTCCTGCAAACATGAATATAGTGGATACGTTAATTACAAACAAACATATGTAACAGTCACATTTCTACAATAACATATTTGAGTTACGTTCCTATAAGCACAAATGTAAATGTCCATCAATCCATCCTTCATGTGCCATGCCGGTCATGTTCTGCCATCTCACTCGATCACCAGAGTCGTGGATCAGCTCCGTGTTCCTGTCTCGATGTGGCCAATCCATCCAGGTATTTACTTCTCGGTCTTCCCCTTGGTCTCTTCCCTTCGATCTTGCCAGTTGTCACCAAGTTCTCCAAGTCATTTCTTCTCATAACATGTCAACAAAATTTTGACTGTCTACGTCTAATGTCTCTAATCAGTTTACGATCTTCATTTGTCTCTTGCAGGACTTGCTCATTGGTTTTTCTGTCCGTCCATGGTAGTCTTTGCATTTTCCTCAGAAATCACATTTCCACAGCCATAAGCTGTTTTTCAGCTTGACTGCTTAATGTCCACGCTTCACATCCATACAAAAGCACAGGTTCTATGTAGCACCTCAACACTCTTTTTCTCGTTTCAATTGATATCATTTTATTGGTCAGTATGTTTTTCATCTTGCAAAAGGCTACCTTCGCAATGGCAATTCTTGTTCTAATCTCTTCAAGGCATCTCCCATCAGATGTTATGACTGTGCCGAGATAACAGTATCGATTCAATTGTTTAAGAATATGCCCATCTACTCGTATATAACATTGTAGTATTTCCTTCTTCCCAGTGACTACCGTAATCTGTGTCTTCTTAATATTTAGTTCTAACCCTAGTTTTTCACTGTGTGCAACAACCGCATCTACTAAATTGTCCAGGTCCTGTTGATTGTCTGCATTCATGACTGTATCATCTGCATATCTAATGTTATTGATGTATCTTCTCCCAATGTTGATTCCTTCCGTATCTACTATATTTCTGAATATATTTTCACTGTACAGAGAACAAAGATCTGGAGACATTGCACATCCCTGTCTCACACCTGTTTTAATAGGCTGATATTGACCTACATCGTTATCAATTCTGGTGGCAGCTTGTTCATTCTAATATATGTTTTTTACAAGTCTAAGGTCTTTTCCATCAATGTGAAGATCTTCAAGCAACCTAATCATGTCGACATGTCTCACTTTATCAAAAGCCTTTGTGTAATCAATAAAGCAAAGATATAGATCTTTGTTTACTTCTGTAGAACGCTCAATTACTGTTCTCAGTATATGTAAATGTAAATGTCACATCCCTACAAATACAAATTAACAGTCAGATTATAACTATAATTAACTATAAACACATACATGACTGTCACACGCGTGCATATACACATTTAGAAGTGGCAATCATGAACAGACACACGCATCAATATATTCTTCTCAACCGATTCAGTGCCACACAACATCTAGGTTTGGACCTAACATGGGAGACAACCACATGGACAAGTACTATACTGTCAAGTTCCATTCACGGAGCATTGACATAGCGGAAGATACCACGAAACATAACAAATAATACGCTGACCCTAGTATGGCGATATATCGTCCTTCTATCCAAACTGAAACACTGAGCTGATCCACGACTCTGGTGATCGAGTGAGATGGCAAATTACCGCCCACGCTTACCGGCATGGCACATGATGGATGGATGGATCCAAACTGGCGGTCACATTTGGCGATATAATATACTTCGACACTGAATCAGTTACTTTCCTCTTTCCAGGAACGGACACCAAAGCACTACAGGCGTCTTTGTATATGTCAGGTATAATGACTCTCTCAGTTGTATATCCCACATCTTACCTAGCACTACGGGTAACCTGGTATATGGCAGATATAATGACTTCCTCGGTTGTATATCCCACATCTTACCTAGTATCAGGCATAATGACTCTCAGTTGTACATTCCACATCTTACCTAGCACCAGGCATAGTGACTCCCTCAGTTGTATATCCCAAATTTTACCAAGAACCAGGTATAATATCTCCCTCAGTTGTATATCCCACATCTTACCTAGCACAAGGCACAATGACTCCCTCAGTTGTATATCCCACATCTTGGAGTCTCTGTGGCGAAGTGGTCAAGCCGTTTGACTCGTGCTCCGAAGGTTGTGGGTTCGATTCCGGGCCGCACCCTTCGGTTTACGAGTTAAATGTTTCGGAGACTCCTGTGGGTCGTCGCTAAAAGCTACGGAGTTCGTGCTTTGTGCGACGCTTTCCGTGCTGCGGAAAGAGACCGAGCTATATGGGATAAAACCCGGTGCAATGAAGTCGACCCTGTCGACTTTTAAGCGACTTTTTTTATCCCACATCTTACCTAGCACCAGGGCCCTACCAAGTGGACTCACTTGTTAGTTGCATATTATTTACAGAACGTAGCAGTCAACTCTAACACTGTTGGCTGTTTGTTATTCCTGGGCAAGTTTAACTTCAGTAATTTGTCATTGCGTTCTTAACGACCAGCACTCATACCATTGTAGTGAGACCAACGCAAGGCAGTCTGCTTCCTAATCGCCCACAGCTGTGCTTCGAACGCGGCAGGCTGGATTACGATGTGCATTCGTTACCCCTTCGCCGCAGAGGCGGCTCACCGTTTGTTTATAATCAATTGTCCATTCATCTGCCTCTGTGACAAAGGTGTCACGAAAGCACTTCGTGATCCTGCATACCGCGTTCGAAGCACAGCTGCGGGAGATTGGGAAGCATCTTGCGTTAGTTCCCATACGAAGGTATGTGTGCCGTTCGTTCAGAAAGCAATGGCAGACTAATGAACGCAAACTTGCCAAGAAATCACAAGCAGCTAAACGACGCTGGGCTTAACTGCCACGTCCTGTGGAGGATATGCAACTAACTCATTTCAATTTAAACGTCACAAACTTTGAATATCTTAGCTCGACAATCAGCAACACTGCCAGCTGTAAAATGAGATTAAATGTAGGCTGGCCATAGTTTTGCAGAGGTTAACCAGTAGTCAGAACCCCATCAACAACAACGTTAAAGTGAAATCTTTGAGGGCTTGCATCTTTCCTGTAGCAACATGTGGATGTGAGTCATGGGCAAGAAACTGAGACAACTGAGGCTCTTGAGTTCAAATGTCACAGAACAGTTCTTAGTTCTTACAACGGTATGTCCCCTCAAAACTCTATGACGTGGCCATCGGCGGGTAAGAGTCACCATATATAACTTTTTCCCCCTGCTGCCTTGCAGGATCTGTCTCTTTAGACAGAGGCTAGTGGAAGCAACAATACACACACCGACAGAAGGCAAGGGGAAACCGCCGCTGTATTTTCACAAGATAATCATGCTTCGAAATAAATTGACCGTGACGTCGGAGATGGTAATTTATGCAGAGGTATGATCACTCACGCTAGCCTGCAAGGCACTGGATCATGATGATGTATCTTCATCTCTGTCACAGAATTAGATAGACGTGAGAACCTCTTAAATACAGTGACAATTCCCTTCATCTCTGTCACAGAACTAGATGGACGTGAGAACCGCATAAATACAATGAGATTTCCCCTCATCTCTGTCATAGAACTAGATGAATTGAGCACCTGGTAAATACAGTTATCATCCCCCAGCGAAGACAAGATGAATTTAGCGACCAGGAGCAGTATCAGTTGGCCTGCTTGACCCATGTTAGAGACAATAGCAAATCTGCAGATGAGAAATTGAATTCATCGTGTTAATAACCTCGGTAACTTTTACTGCTGTAAGTATGTTGCTAATATATACCTATACGAATAAAGTTAGTTGCATGTCCTTTACAGAACGTCAATACACTCCCGCATTTTTTGACTGTTCGTAATTCCTGGGCAAGTTGACGTTCAGTAGTTTGCCATTGCTTTCTGAACGACCGGCACCAATACCATTTCATAAAAAACAAGTACAGTTGTGTGTCGATCGTGGGTATGCGGGAACAGGAACTGCGTATGTAAACCAGAACCCTTTGCCACGGAGGCGGCAATATATATATATATACACACACACACACAAGGGGCTTCTCATAAGTCTTTAGCCTGACCATGAAGGAGTAGGCGGAGGAAATTGAAATTTGGCACAGTGCGTATTCCTTCTCAATGTAGCCACCACCTGAATTTCTGCATTTCTGCCATCTCTGCGTGACCTTGAATAAAACAACCTATTTTTTGAACTAAACCAGTTATCACAAGCCAGTATGACATCTTCGCCACTGTCAAGACGATTTCCTTTTGGCTGTTTTTTTACGATTTTGTGAATCCAATTCTCATCTACCGTCAGCTTGGTCTTTTACATGTTTTTCGACCGGCACATGTTGAGCAACTGGCCACAGCAATCAACCCGTGTTTGTTTCTGTTCACATGTCAGCAGGCGCAGGGCACACACTTTTCTCATGTTCAGTCTGTTATGTAAAATTCTAAAAACTCTTACTCAGTTTTGCTTAACCCGATATCTCGGCAATTGCCATTTTCCTATCCTGGTCTATGATTTTCTTCACTTTTGCAGCATTTGCATCATTGCACTCTGAGGACGATCTTCCTGGTCTTGGCATATGTGCAACTTGGGAACACTTAAACTGCAAACACCAATTTTTTTATAGAAGCATACGAAGGACAGACTTCCTCAAACACTGGCCCCATCTCTCTGTGTATTTCTGTAGGTGTGTTACCCTGTAACATCAATAATTTCATCACAGTCCTAGCGTCTGATTTCTCGATTGTTCTGACAAACCTTTGGATGTGCAGATCTGGTCAATAGGGTCTGTTGTGCCATGCACCATATTGGGAAAACCAGTTGATGTGGGAAATTCATAATTCATATGTCCATTACAAATTGAATGAGCTATACAAGTGCCAAATTTCAATTTTCTCCGCCTACTCCTTCATGGTCAGGCTAAAGACTTATGAGAAGCCACTTGTATATATATATATATATATATATATATATATATATATATATATATATATATATATATATATATATATATATATATATTTAGTTAGTTAGTTAGTTATCAGTTGGGGTATCTTCGTTGCACTCCGGACATGTCCATAGGTGCTCAAATCCTCCCCCCAGCATATGCATCAGCGTCCGGTGGCTAATAGTGCCAGTTCTGTGTTGGTTGACGAGGCGCTTTGTTTTCCCGATGTACCTCTCGCGTCTGGCTGTGCCGATTCTTACTCCCAGGTCTTTCATCCTGGAAAGCGATGTGGAATCACTGGCGTCAAAATCCTCTGTTCTCGCCATATCTTTAAGGGCGTTAATAACATCGGCACGATCCATGGGTTGGCCATCTACAGGGGGTGCAGAGCCAGCTAATTTATCAGCTCGTTCATTTACCTCGACTCCCGCATGTCCCGGGACGAAGATGAAGGTGACTTTGCGGACAACAGACTTCCGCAGCGACTCAGTCCACTGTCTACGTACAGATCCAGCTTCGACCTTCTGAATCATGCTCATTGAATCACTTAGTACACACACGTTGGTATAATGCTGTGATTCCAGCCATATGAAAGCCTGTGTAACTGCCATCACCTCCATCGTCATGCTGCTCGTGGTCATGGAGTGGGCACCACTGGATTCTTGAACGGTTTTGAACGGTTATGGATATATCCATAAATCATGTGGCATGCAGGTAAGGGTGGGCGGTCATGTTCTGCCATCTCACTCGATCACCAAAGTCTTGGATCAACTCCTTGTTCCTGTCTCGACCATGCCACGTGGCCAAGCCATCCAGGTATTTACTTATATATATATATATATATATATATATATATATATATATATATATATATATATATATATATATATATATATATATATATATATATATATATACACCGATACCATGCAAGTAAAGACATAATACAACCTTACCTTGAAATTACAGATTACACAACACACGAAACTGTCCAGTATTCAAACCCAGAGTTTGTAGTCTTCACAAACCATAAACTAGGTATCGCAACATAAAGTCTATAATGACTGCGATATTTGCTTTAGTCCGGCTGTAGTGTATAGTTATAATCAAGTGAAAATAATTTTGTTTCAAAAAAGTCAGCAACTTATATCGCTATATATGTCATCTCTTATCAGCTCGTGAAGCAGACATGTGTTAATCATTAATTAAACAGTACAGATTAAACGACCCTTTAAGTCGCACGTGCCGTTAAAGGACAGTAAAATGCACACATGAACACAGTTCTGAGGTATATAGCTCGGAGTTTTTATCAGTGATTCTTCTCCTGACCTCTTTCCCCTATGGGAATACAGGCCTTCAATCAACTCACACTTAGCACTGCTATGGTGTGCTATCCCATGCTGCACCGCCCATGTTTGCCCAACTTCTGTTGCCGTGATTATTCCAAACCTTCTAGTTATTCTATTCTCAAGTTTCTGTAAAAGCCCTTCTAGCATTCTGTATTATAATTCTATCTCTGTCCGTTCCCCCATCTTTGTTCCCGTTGCTTCCCAGGTAGGTGTATGACACCGTCTCTTGCAGTCAGGTATCCAATTGCATGGGCTTTGATCAGATCATGGAGAGGGGTTATAGACAGGTCGTCTACGAGATTGCTCTACGCACACACACACACACACACACACACACACACACACACACACACACACCGACACACACACACCGACACACACATGTACACCCACAAACACTGACAGTGGTGTGTTTGTTGGGAACTTTAACGTTGGGCGGCAGATAATAATATAAGCACCACAGACTCAATCAGGCCAGGTAGCTCGGCTGCCCCTGCTCAATGGACAGTAAGGAAGCGATGAAGATTCTTATCAAAACTAATATATCATATAAAGAGGCTAGGAAGCAGTACGAGATAACCGAAATGCGACAAAGCAAAACTGGAAGGCCAACTAAAGGACCTGAGATATCAGTTTGCCAGCATGGAGAAGAAGAGAGACAAGACACAGGAGATCCAGATAACAGCCGTTCAGTGCTTCCTGGATAAACCGAAGCAAGTACAGCATAAGATTGAGCAGGTTGTCGCTTGAATGAATGCAATAAAAGCCGAGACAGAGCAGACTCTGACAAAGATCCAAAAAGACAGAGAAAAGATAGCAAGCCTCAAGACAAAGAAAGAAACATCGGACACAGAAGACGTAAAATCCCAGACAGAAGAGGAAGCAACAGCAAAGGAAGTAGAAGAAGAGGAGGAGGAAAACCAAATGGACAACGACCTAGAGTGGACAGTAGCCAGGAGATCAAGCTATCAAGATCAAGCAATTAAGTTGTCAACCACACAAGATATCAGAGAAGACCAAGAATGTTTCAAGACAGTCCAAGACGGGGAAATAGATGGAATCTCAGGAGGGACGACAACTGGTAACATACTCCATGAAGGAAAAAAATACCATATGAAAGGGTAGGAATACAACTACACCAGGCCTAACAAGTGTGCGACTATGACCAGTCATGTGAAACAACAACAAGGATAAAACGAACACAAAGACAACCAATGAGAATCCAGGAAGCGAGAATACGCAGCCCTATCTACTCAAGCAGAAACAAATACACAATACTGGCCCCAATTAGAACCAATCGAAAACTTGACGTTTGAACGGGGCCGGAACATCTTTCTTCAAAACGAGCCAGAGATGAGGTTTTCAGATGGCGGCAACGATGAGAACCACGTGACCACCGATTTCTACTACCGACCTGAAGAAGAATTTACAATCATGTATCGTAGCGGGGGCCAGCATGGCCGAATAGGAGCACTCGATTGTAAACTTCCGGTGTGCTGATGGTGAGATAGAGAGTTCAATACTATACCAGTCAGAAGGTAAAAAATTTTGACATCTTGTCGTTCACTTTGGGGACGTAAATTACAAATATACCAGAAGTCGGAATGGGTTGGCCTGATGACCAGGAACAAGGACAATAGCCAAAACTAATCCACAGGTAGAAATAGGTCCAGTGTTCTAAACGTTTAATAATATAAAATGACACAAAGTGGTGCAGCTTTACATAACAGAGTTACGACACATACAGAACGTTGCGGCGGTTAGCCTTCATCAGCAAACAAACACATTCACAAACACAGCATACAGTCAAGGAGAACTCCTGTGACTACATTAGAAGGTGATGACAGGACGAGAGGAACAAATGCATGGAAAAATAGAAGCAATGAAGAGAAAATGAGAATTGAGAAAAATGTTAATTGAAAAGAATGTTAGTTGAAGAAAATGTTTAATAGAAAAACTGTTAATAGAGAAAAACACTGCATACTCACCTCACGTACGGATCTGAAATGACTACGAAACTCTCGGGTGTAGTTGTATACGGTGCTAGATGTTACGGTTCAGAGAGCACATAGAAAGAAGTGGGCGGGGTAGGAGGCTTGTAAAATTGACCAAGACCCCATTGTGTTATTTAAGGTCTGGGTGGACTGGTGTGCATGAACACGCGTACATGCATAGACACACTTCAACAGACAAACTGCTAGTGTATGTGGACATATGCACAGTATATGCAAAAAGAGAGAGAGAGAGAGGAGAGAGAGAGAGAGGAGAGCGAGAGAGAGAAACAGACAGAGAGAGACAGAGAGAGACAGAGAGAGGAAAAGTGCCTGCGACATACCACATGGGGCATACTGTACCCTACGAAATAGTCAGTATGGTTGCTTGTCATACAACGCGCTTCAGGAGCCCCTCGCCCAGTGATCGAGTAGTTGGGGCTGTGTAAGATCCAACAACTGGCAATGCACGTGAAGAAGGTATGCACAGAGAAGCAAGATGTAAGGGGAGAGAGAGAGGGAAAGAGAGTGAGAGAGAGAGCGAAAGGGAGGGAGAGAGGGGGAGAGAGAGAGGAAGAGAGAGAGGGAGAGAGAGGGAGAGAGAGATAGAGA
>CAWUFQ010000497.1:7500-75000 GCA_963921405.1 Cepaea hortensis | reverse complement strand
CTCTCTGTCTCTCTCTGTCTCTCTCTGTCTGTCTCTCTCTCTCGCTCTCCTCTCTCTCTCTCTCTCTCTCTCTCTCTCTCTCTCTTCTTGCATATACTGTGCATATGTCCACATACACTAGCAGTTTGTCTGTTGAAGTGTGTCTATGCATGTACGCGTGTTCATGCACAACAGTCCACCCAGACCTTAAATAACACAATGGGGTCTTGGTCAATTTTACACGCCACCTACCCCGCCCACTTCTTTCTATGTGCTCACTGAACCGTAACATCTAGCACCGTATACAACTACACCCGAGAGTTTCGTAGTCATTTCAGATCCGTACGTGAGGTGAGTATGCAGTGTTTTTCTCTATTAACAGTTTTTCTATTAAACATTTTCTTCAACTAACATTCTTTTCAATTAACATTTTTCTCAATTCTCATTTTCTCTTCATTGCTTCTATTTTTCCATGCATTTGTTCCTCTCGTCCTGTCATCACCTTCTAATGTAGTCACAGGAGTTCTCCTTGACTGTATGCTGTGTTTGTGAATGTGTTTGTTTGCTGATGAAGGCTAACCGCCGCAACGTTCTGTATGTGTCGTAACTCTGTTATGTAAAGCTGCACCACTTTGTGCCATTTTATATTGTTTACACTTTCACAGCTTTACCGCAGTTCCACCTAACTTTATTCATACTTAGACGTTTAATAAGCACGTTTATAGACTACGCTTGAGTTTAAAATAGCCAGGGGAAAATGTCGTAGCGAAGATGCAAGTCAATTTCTCCAGAATTGCAACTGACTTCTTAAAGTCCAAGCAGTGTGGCTTTGGTGGTTATGTCAGTCCAGAGCCTTCTGTCACATCAACTGCCGGTCATGTCAGTCCAGAGCCTTCTGTCACGTCTACTGCCGGTCATGTCAGTCCAGAGTCTTCTGTCACGTCTACTGCCGGTCATGTCAGTCCAGAGTCTTCTGTCACGTCTACTGCCGGTCATGTCAGTCCAGAGTCTTCTGTCACGTCTACTGCCAGTCATGTCAGTCCAGAGTCTTCTGTCACGTCTACTGCCGGTCATGTCTGTCCAGAACCTTCTGTCACGTCTACTGCCGGTCATGTCAGTCCAAAGTCTTCTGTCACGTCTAGTGCCGGTCATGTCACCTTCTTTCACGTCTACTGCCGGTCATGTCAGTCCAGAGTCTTCTGTCACGTCTAGTGCCGGTCATGTCAGTCCAGAGCCTTCTGTCACGTCTAGTGCCGGTCATGTCAGTCCAGAGTCTTCTGTCACGTCTACTGCCTGTCATGTCAGTCCAGAGTCTTCTGTCATGTCTAGTGCCGGTCATGTCAGTCCAGAGTCTTCTGTCACAACTACCGCCGGTAATGTCAGTCCAGAGTCTTCTGTCACGTCTAGTGCCGGTCATATCTGTCCAGAGCCTTCTGTTACGACTACTGCCAGTCATGTCTGTTCAGAGTCTCCTGTCACGTCTACTGCCAGTACTGTCAGTCTAGAGCCTTCTGTCACGTCTACTGCCGGTCATGTCTGTCCAGAGCCTTCTGTCACGTCTAGTGCCGGTCATGTCAGTCCAGAGCCTTCTGTCACGTCTAGTGCCGGTCATGTCAGTCCAGAGTCTTCTGTCACGTCTACTGCCTGTCATGTCAGTCCAGAGTCTTCTGTCATGTCTAGTGCCGGTCATGTCAGTCCAGAGTCTTCTGTCACAACTACCGCCGGTAATGTCAGTCCAGAGTCTTCTGTCACGTCTAGTGCCGGTCATATCTGTCCAGAGCCTTCTGTTACGACTACTGCCAGTCATGTCTGTTCAGAGTCTCCTGTCACGTCTACTGCCGGTCATGTCAGTCTAGAGCCTTCTGTCACGTCTACCACCGGTCATGTCTGGTACCCAAGTTCCTCCACGCCATGATATCAAACCGTCCAACATCTTTTCTCTTGATATCCCCCAGCCTCTCCTTCCCTACAACTTTCTCACTGTGACTTCATACTCCAGCTGTACTCTTCTCATTACATGTTTAAAGAAAGATATTTGTCTCTTTCTCATAGATACATATATTGTTTATTTGTTTTATTAGTCATTCTTATAGACACATCTTTCATTAATCGTTCTTATTAATACATATACTTTTCATGTTTCGTTAATATTTCTTATCTAAATATATAAAATACAATGTGTGTCTGCGAGTTTGTATGTTATTTATGCGTTCGCGAACGGTCCATCCGATTGAGATGAAATTTTATACACGTTTTCTTCTCATTCCTGTTCTGCCAAATGGCATAGTTTGTTAGTTTACAAACAGTTATTTACGTGATAAAATTTAATTTTGTAATTACATTATAATTTATATATAGCGAGGGGACTTAACTTAAGAAAAGTTATATCAAGGGACATAACTTTTAATATCATTGCTATATATGTAATTAAAATAATTGTTGAATATTTCCCAAATATGTGGACCTTTTCTCTACAGTTATCTACAGGCATATGCGTTATAATATATAATGATACAATCTTTAAGGCATTTTCAAAGTTTTCAAAAAAATAATGCATCTATTTAAATAGTGAAATTTGTCTAACTCATCTTTTTATTTTTCTTCAACAGCACATTTAATTTTCTTATTAAACATTCTCATATGTATGGCGCGTTACACCCACGTTGGGTATTTATGATGCCCATGTTAAACATTGCCTCAACGAGTTACTTTTCATGCCTTTTAATGCTTATTGTTCTTTTGTTGTCAAAGAATTGCTTCATAAGAGATGTTGAATGAAAGAATGTATGAGAGGAAATAGAGAAGAAGGGCAGAATGTAGGACGGGCCTGCGTGCCCAATTCTTAACCCTTTGAAAATAAAGATTTTTGATCGTTAAAAAAAAAAGTAATTTTTTGTGAGAGAAAGTATGTTGCATATCCTTTGCAGTACTCTGCAGTCAACCCACCGCCCACCATGTATTGGCTGTTCGTGATATCTTGGTAAGTTTACTTTGGATAAATCTCTTCCAATCATATTTTCTACTATCAATCTATCTATTCTTCTATTCTATCTATATTTTTAACGGGAACCGGCCGAACATAGACAGACAGACAGACAGACAGACAGAAAGACAGACAGACAGACAGACAGACAGATAGACAGACAGACAGAAATACAGACAGATAGATAGATAGATAGATAGATAGATAGATAGATAGATAGATAGATAGATAGATAGATAGATAGATTTGATAGATAGGTAGGTAGGAAGGTAGATAGATTAGATAGATAGATAGAAAGATAGATAGATAGATAAATAGATAGATAGATAGATAGATAGATAGATAGATAGATAGATAGATGGATAGATAGATAGATAGATAGATAGATAGATAGATAGATAGATAGATAGATAGATAGATAGATAGATAGATAGATAGGGGAAGGTAGGTAGGTAGGCAGGCAGGCAGGCAGGCAGAGAGGCAGGCAGGCAATCAGATAGATAGATAGATAGATAGATAGATTTGATAGATAGGTAGGTAGGAAGGTAGATAGATTAGATAGATAGATAGAAAGATAGATAGATAGATAAATAAATAGATAGATAGATAGATAGATAGATAGATAGATAGATAGATAGATAGATAGATAGATAGATAGATAGATAGATAGATAGATAGATAGATAGATAGATAGATAGATAGATAGATAGATAGATAGGGGAAGGTAGGTAGGTAGGTAGGCAGGCAGGCAGGCAGGCAGGCAGAGAGGCAGGCAGGCAATCAGATAGATAGATAGATAGATAGATCCCCGCCAGGGGCTGGGCGAAGCTGGGCAGGGTCTTTTTTTGGGGGGGGGGGGGGGGGGGGGAACGGGAACGGGAGCAGAGGCCGAATATGAATTAATTGAGACGCTCCCCGCCAGGAGATGGGTGAAGCCGGGCCGGGTCGTGTTTTTTTTGGGAACGGGAACGAGAGCAGGGACCGAATATGAATTAAATGAGACGCTCCCCGCCAGTGGCTGAGCGAAACCGGGCCGGGTCAGACAGACAGACAGACAGACAGACAGTCGGGAACGGGAACGGTAGCTTATATGACTACATATATGAATTAAATTAGATGCTCCCCACCAGGGAGTGGGCGAAGCCGAGCCGGGTCAGACAGACAGAGAGTCAGTCAGACAGACAGACAGACATACAGGCAGGGAGGGAGGCAGGCAGACAGGAAGACAGACAGACAGACAGACAGACAGACAGATAGATAGACAGACAGACAGACTGACAGATAGATAGATAGATAGATAGACAGATAGATAGATAGATAGATAGATAGATAGATAGATAGATAGATAGATAGATAGATAGATAGATAGATAGATAGATAGATAGATAGATAGATAGATAGATAGGGGTAGGTAGGTAGGTAGGTAGGTAGATACATAGATAGATAGATAGATAGATAGATAGATAGATAGATAGATAGATAGATAGATAGATAGATAGATAGATAGATAGATAGATAGATAGATAGATAGATAGATAGATAGATAGATAGATAGATAGATCACCGCCAGGGGCTGGGCGAAGCCGGGCAGGGTCAGCTAGTAGATACATATATATAATTTTCTCAGCAAGTTAAAAGAGGTGGGGCCAAACAAGAACACTACGCAGGAAGCCAAAGTAGAGCAATAAACCAACAAAGAACTGGTGTCGTGAGCCACTACACGTTGTGGGATTTGCTGAAGATAGGATCCGAGCACTTATGGACTGAATGCTTCGATGTTCAATGAGGAAGATGTGTCGACTAACTGACTGTTATTGCTGCTGTTTGTCCATCAAGAAAGAATGATGATGACCATTCATTTCATCCAGTGGGGTTGAAAGTATGGAGCCGTGAGTTCTAAGATGGCTGATAAAGCCTATGTTGGCTCGAAATGTTCTTTGACAATGTGGACAAAGAATACTTGACGTTTCTGGAGAAAGATTTCCTGCAGTGGTTTTTCTGTCCAGCCTTTTCTTCACAGCTCTTGCAGTCCTGGTTGTCTCACACGTGACTGCACCCTTGCGTAATGATGCACGCCACGAATTACGGTCTCTGGTGTCATGATGAATTCCAAAAGCATTCAGTGAGATTTTCAGAGTGTCTTTAAAGCGTTTTCTCTGGCCGCCTTGGGATCGTTTACCACAACGCAACTCTGTGACGAAACGCGGTTATCTGTCTTGGGTCGTCAAGATCCCGCACTATTTTGGCGCGTCATCGGAGACTTTCCCAGCTAAAAATAGACTGAGGGAAGCCGATGGAAGACTTATTATCTAGAATCTTCTCGAAACACCGGAATTCGAGTAACCCGTGATGCTGGGTATCGCTCTAAATTCTCGTGCAGAGAGATCTAGAAACTCTAGGCGGGGAATGACGGTTTCCCGAGAAAGTATCTTTTCTCAAGAAGCACTCGCTTCTAGTGCGCATTGAGTTGGCACGAAGCGGGAATGTGGCTAAACCAGTCATTCACTTACTTTTGTTCGAAGAGAACAGACGCAGGCCTGATGTGAGCCATTTTTGTGTTGCGTCTCACCTCAACCATGATTTGGCTGACTGTTATGGAAAGGAGGCTGAGAGGCCCTTGAACAGTTCGGAAGCTGACTGGAGAGCTGGTTTCTTATCATTCAGGTAGATATTTGTTTAATTAATCATTTAACTTTGTACGTGTGTTCCACACGCCATTGTTCTAACCTCATTACCTATGCGGATGTCCTTGCATACTAATTAGCAAACCGATCGATAACGCAGGTGACAATTAAGTGTGGGTTTGTTTACCGTGTGCTCGCGAATCAGCTGTTAGGAACGCCGTAATGTGATGTGGGCGATTTGGGTTCCAAATATATGTACCATATATTTGCCAATCGTTGCATATATTAGGTTGCTGTGTTAGAATAAAACATAGTTACTTGTGCCGGATGGAAACTTAGATTATGTCAGTCAGTTGCTGAAGCCAGAAGAACGGTTAGAAAACCAGGTAAGTTGGTAGGTGGAGATTCAGACAAAATTGTGCTTAGTTACTAAGTAAAGGAAGAACTTAGTTCTGTGCCACCAGGAATGATGTAACTATTGTGTAGTAACTTAATAGTGAATTCATTGAGTGGAACAGCGGATTTCTGTGGAAAGGTGAGTTGCTTCGGTGCTATATCTATATATATGTATATGATGTTACATTGTGTATATATATATTGGGTCATGGCATGGGATACTTCCTGGAGTAATTCCGAACGCCGAATAGCTCGACGCGAGATAACACTGCGTGCCGTCGCGATATAAATATGCGTTCTGAAATCTTGTCTGAGCTATCCTGTTTCTTTCATACTGGCGCTAGTGCGAGTGAATGCTAAGGTGCTGGAAGTATGGAAGGATGCAAGGAGGCGGTATGAGACTGGGGAAATATAGGATATGGGGGATGTGAAAGCAAGTTATGAAAGTATGTGTTGGTAGACCAAACCAACGATGAAGTTCAGTCCATGCCAAGGCTAAACCACTTGGGAGGACAGAACTGGAACAGTGCCCTTGGAACATGTGAGGAACCTGTATTCTCAAGAAGGCTTCTGGACTCTAAGGCAGAGTCTGATAAGAAGAGTTTGCTGTGGCGTGGGCAGGTGGTCCCACCAGCAAACAGGCTTGTGTACATATTGGATGTGATCATGTACTATTCCTATATCCCGAGGGATGGTATATTGATCAAGATTGTTTCTTAATGAACATTGATGATGTTAGGAACGAGTCCAGGGACTCTTTACCTATTTGTTTAGTTTGATTAAATTAAAACAATAACAGCCTTGTATCACTACTGACGTTAGCGACGACTGGTAGATGATTAGGGATAGGTGAGACCTATGATCAGACTCGTCATTCTGATTTCTTGCTCTGTTTGACGGGCTGTTCTGAGAGGCCAGCTGACATTTGTGAACCCATGCTTTGCTACTCTCCATATAGAGATAATGCTTTGGTTATATGAATAACTAACTAGCATGACTGAGGGTTGAGTAGTTATTGGTAGGATGCATGTGGACTAATGTTTGGGCCAGTATACTCTCACCGGTCGCTCTTCCTTTTCAGGAGTTTGCCTGTTGAGGAACCAGTCAACTATAATTGTTGTTGGCAGGAAACCATTTCGTGTGACAGAGCGAAGGGTTCAGTTCTTTACTTATCACGCCAGACTCAACCACACCAGGTACCCAATGTGATTCACCATGCGTGAAGTTGGCTTCCAGACATACAACTGCCCTGAAGGTGCACGTGTGGGAAGTGATGGTTTGTGATCGTGTTCAAATAATAGAAGATACTCTGTTTTTGCCAGGAACATTTCAGCATTTTGAGTAATCATGCTCAACGAAAGGAAACACCGGTCCGTCTATTATGACGGGGGTTCTGCCTAAACGCAGAAGTAACTGATCTTCAGACACTTGAATGGTTCTTTGGACAGCTCTAGGGGCAGGTCTTGAGAAGAACTACACCAGTTATTGACTTGGGGCAGGTGTAAACCGGTGGAAGGGACTATGGATTATAGTCCAACCTGAATTGCTTCCGTGAAATAGATGTCTGATTCTATTAATGTACTGTCTCAGTATGAAGATATAAACTGCGTTCGAGTAGGACTCAGTAACATTTTTCAGTAGCCATATCTGATTCTACAAGTAGGGCGATTGTAAGAGACCATTGAATTGGTCAGTGACATTTGTCCATCCATGTTCCTGTGATGTGATGAAGGGACCATTGCATTGGTCAGTGACATTTGTTCATTCATGTTCCGGTGAGGGGATGAAGGGACCATTGAATTGGTCAATGCCATATCGGTTCTGCAGTGGGACTGTGCTATGAGTGACAGACCATTCGATTGGTCAGTGACTATTTAGTTCATCGAAGTAACCAATACTTGGAGCCAAGTCCAGGAGGATTGTCTCCAACCCGGTAGTGTTCGAGAACTGTATTAACAATGACTCCGTGGGAGTGATATAGATGCAGTTGGTCCAGTGAAGTGTAGTCCAGCAGGGACTCTATTGTTGTGGATCCACGTTCGGGAGACGGAGTGGTCTCCAAGGTTCTAGTCATCTCCCTGGAAGGAAGCCGGGTGAGTGGCGGACCGACTGGACGGGACATCTGCATCCACTCTACTTCTCAACTCGATAAAGACACCTACATCTCTAAGTCTGTCTCTACTCTATCTTCTATTTGTGTAAATAGATTCTTCTATCAGGATGTTCATTTCAGTTCTATATTCTCAAGGGTAGAATAAACTTTATGTAAGTTGACTTGCTCTTTGTATAATGATTGAGTGTGGTCTCGGACGATGCCTAAGTGTTCATTGTTCAACAGGTGTAGGTAGTTAGTGGGGGTCTAGAATCTGGAGGGGCGTGTAGACGTAACTAACTAACATGAGATCAACCACAGAGTAAAAATGTGTATCTGCTCGTCCAACCCCTGGGGCTAGAATACACGGGAGTGCCAGAGACACCTCGGGTGTGGTTCACTCTCACGACCCAAGGTGAACTCGATACACTCCGTTACAAACTCGCCGTAAAAAATTCGTTTAGGGAGCCTGTGATCTGGCATCCGAGTCAAGTGACCAGCCCAGCGAATCTCATTCTTCATTAGTAAAGTGTGGATACTGGGCATTGACGCTCTATCTAGGACTTCAGTGTCTGGGATCTTGCCCTGCCATTTAATCTTCAGTAGCTTCCTTAGGCAGACTGTGTGAAAGTGGTTATTTCCTAGCGTGTCGCTGATAAACAGTCCAAGTTTCACAAGCATATAACTGTGTGTATAATACAACTGTTTTGCAGACTTTTACCTTTGTTTGCAGGCTTATTCCAATTCTGTCCCATACATTCTTGTACAGTCTGCCAAAGGCCTCACTGGCCTTGGAGATTCTTGCATTCACTTGGTCATCAATTGTGGCAGCTTGTGACACAGTGCTGCGAAGATAGGTGAATTTGTCCACAACACTTAGTCTATGACCATTCACTTTGATATTCGGCACAGTGTGATTATTCCACGGAGCTGGCTGGTACATAACTGCAGTCTTCTCCAAGTTGATATGGAGCCCAAAGTTGGCACAGGCATGTGAGAAAGCTGAAACTGTATGTTGGATGTCCGCCTCTGAGTTGGTGTATAGAGCGCAATCATCAGCAAACAGCAGTTCTCTGACGGTGTTGGTGTTAATTTGGGTCTTAGCTTTCAGCCTTCTGAGATTGAATAACTTTCCATCCATGCGGTAGTTGATGTCTATTCCAATGTCGTTGATCTCGAAGGCATTTGTCAACATAGCTGAAAACATGAGGCTGAACAGTGTTGGTGCCAGGACACATCCTTGCTTCACTCCATTGGTGACAGGAATGGGCTCAGACAGTTCACCATTTCCTGTACTTTTGCCTGCATGCCATCATGAAATAGCCGCACTATGTGGACAAACTTCCGTGGACAGTCATATTTTGCCATAATCTTCCACAGTCCTTTTCTGATGACTGTATCAAAAGCCTCGGTAAGGTCGATGAAAGTGGAGAACATTTCGCAGTTCTGTTCCTGACATTTCTCTTGCAGCTGTCTTGCAGCGAAAACTATGTCAACAGTTCCTCGTTCGTTTCTGAAGCCACATTGACTCTCAGGAAGAAGACGTTGATCGAGATGGGCCGTGAGGCGATTAAGAAGAATTCTGGCGAGTATCGTCCCTGCAATTGAAAGCAAGGAGATGCCTCGGTGATTGTCACATGATTGGCGGTTTCCTGTACGTTTGTAAAGGTGGACTATTGACGCGTCCTTGAAATCTTGTGGCATGGTCTCGTTCACCCATATGTTTGTAAAGACTTGGTGAAGCTGCTCTGTTAGTTCCTCCACGCTATGATATCAAACTGTCTAACATCTTCTCTCTTGATCTCCCCTAGCCTCTCCTACTCTAGAACATTCTCATTGTGACGTCATACTCCAGCTGTCCTCTTCTCATTACATGTTTAAAGAAAGATATTTGTATCTTTCTTATAGATACATATATTTTTGTTTTGTTTTATTAGTCATTCTTATAGACACATCTTTCATTAGTCGTTCTTATAGATACATATACTTTTCATGTTTCTTTAATCTTTCTTATTTAAAAAAAAAATTAAGTTGCATGTCCTTCACAGGACGTGGCAGTCAACCCCAGCAATTTTGCTGTTCGTGATTCCTGGGCAAATTTTACGTTTGCCATTGCTTTCTGAACGACCGGCTCCTATACCTTATTCGAAAAAACCAGCACCGCTGTGTTTCGAACTCGGGTATACAGGCTCACAAACTGCGTTCTCAAGACCTTAGCCACGGAGACCGATAGATATATATAATTTTCTCAGCAAGTTAAAAGAGGTGTGGCCAAACAAGAACACTACGCAGAAAGCGAAAGAAGAGTAATAAACCAACACAGAACTGGTGTCGTGAGCCGCTACACGCTGCGGGATTTGCTGAAGAGGGGATCCGAGCACTTATGGACTGAATGGTTCGATGTGCAATGAGAAAGATTTGTCGACTAACTGACTAACTAACTAACTAACTAACTAACTAACTAACTAACTAACTAACTAACTAACTAACTAACTAACTAACTATCTAACTAACTAAGTATCTAACTAACTAACTAACTAACTAACATATAATTGTCTTCTGTCATTGGTCTTTCTTATTGATAAATATAATTGCCTTGTTTCATTACTCTTTCTTATAAATACTATAATTTTTTTATGTTATTAGCCTTCCTTATAGGTACATATACTTTCTTGTTTCATTAGACGTACTTATAGATACATATAATGTTCTTGTTTCATTAGTCTTTCCTGTATATAGATACATATAATTGTCTAGTTTCATTAATCTTTCCTATATATAAATACATATAATTGTCTAGTTCCTCTATGAGGCATTCGCTGTTAGTTACACTGGTAGTCCAATGTATCGCAATATTCGTCTCAAGAACCACAACTCTTCTTATGTTTCCATCCACGTCCCATTATTCACGACTATACAGCAAAACAGGTTTTTAAAAACAAATTTTATAACACTGTAGTAGTCTATTTCTTACATTCCGTGACAGTGACTTATTACTTAATACATATATTCTTTGGCAAAAGACAAACCTTTGACCTTTCACATCAGATGCTACCAACAGTGGCGTCACGGAACAATGTCCGCATAGATCAGTTGGTGTCCATTGCAATGAGAGCTGAAACATCTGCTGGATATTACATCAACATCACCGTGTGCCATGCCGATAAGCATGGGTGGTCATGTTGGTCATGTCATACGATCACCAGTATCGTGGATCAGCTGTGACAGTCAGGCAGTAAGGTAGGCAGATAGAGGCAGCTAGACAGACAGACATAGAGAAACAGACAGACATAGAGAGAAACAGCGGCGCAGACAGATAAACAGTCGGGGAGACAGAGAAACAGATAGACATGCAGACTGATAGACATAGAAACAAACAGACAGACATACAGACATATTTAAATAAGGAATAAATAATACGACTACTACCTGAAGCCCGGGTCCCTGGCCAAGGTGTCAACGACGGTGCTCGTAATCCCGTATATCCACGTGAGGAAAACAGCTGCGCGAGATTCGGCAGCGGATCGCGTCGCGCTGGTAACTTACGGGGGTATGTGAGTCGGTCGTTCAAAAAGCAATCGCAAGCTACTGAATGTAAAGTTTGCCTATTATATCAACAGCAGCTGAAAAATGCTGGTGTTGACTGCAACGTCCCTTAAGGGATATGCAACATTTAACATTTAAAACTGTCATATATATATATATATATATATATATATATATATATATATATATATATATATATATATCATGTGCCATGCCGGAAAGCGTGGGCGATCATGACTCGCCATTTCACTCGATCACCAGAGTCGTGGATCAGCTCAGTGTTCCTGTATCGTCCATGCCATGTGGCCAAGCCATTCAGATATTTTCCTCTCGGTCTTCCTCTAAAGTGTACCCTCTCGGTCTTCCGCTAAAGTGTACCCTCTTCTTAAATCTGGTTCATGGACAATGATCTCCCGAACAATTACAGACCCATTTCCTTACTATCATCACTATCTAAGCCACTAGAAAAACACATCCATAAAGTAACATTACAGTATTTAGTTCGCAACAAGCTTATTGTTGACAACCAATCAGGATTTCGACCAAAATATTCTTGCCATACGGCCCTAACAAACATGATAGAAAATTGGCACCAGAATATAAACAACAACAGTCTATGTGGAACTGTGTTTATTGATTTCAAGAAAGCATTTGATATGATAGACCATGTTATTTTAATTAAAAAACTTCAGACAATGAAAATTGGCCCTAATGTAGTCACTCTAATATCATCTTTTCTATCAAACAGAAAGCAAGTAGTATCACATAATAAATGTCTGTCTCATACCACTACCTTCAATATTGGAGTACCGCAAGGCTCTATTCTTGGCCCTCTATTGTTTGCCATATATATTAACGATCTACCTTTACATCTTTCGTCGTCCTGCGATCTATTTGCAGACGACTGTACAGTGTACACAAATGCTGAAAACTGTATTTTATTGGAGTCGTCTTTACAACAAGAATTAAATAATGTAGTTAGGTGGAGCTATTCAAACCGTATGCAAATTAACATCACTAAAACAAAATCATTGTTACTAACAACCAGACAAAGACTTCAAACTCTAAGCTCACACACATCACTTCAACTTCACATCGATAACATGCCAGTAGAAAGTGTAATTGAGCACAAAACATTACGCATAATCATTGATAGAAACCTAACCTTTAATTCCCACGTTCAAGCGCTTATTAAACAAACAGCGAAAAAAGTCTACCAACTCGCCAAAATTAAAAACTTCCTTGATGAGGACACAAGGAAACTATTCTATACTTCTCATATACAGACCCACTTTGACTACTGCTCTACAATATGGGACGGTTGTTCTAATTCAAACACCAAGCGACTTTACTCACTCCAGAAACGGGCCATGAGTCTAATTTATAACAAACATTTATCTGACAATCCTAGCCTGTATAAACGCCTTCAGTTACTACCACTCCGCAAACGCCTGCTTTTCAATAAAGCTAAACTAATTCACAAAATCCTGCATCGGAATGCCCCAAATTACCTTTGGCCATTGTTTAAATATAATGCTAGACACAGTAAACGTTTAAATATATTACACATTCCGAAGCCTAGGATTGACTTATACAAAACAAGCTTAACGTACTCTGCAGCTCAGCTGTGGAACAATCTTCCACAAGAAATCAAAGACATCACCAATCCCTATTCATATAATCGCAAATTACTCGAACACTATCTCAGTACGGATTATCTTCCCCCTTAATAATAGAGATAATAATAATAATAACAAAACCCTAGTATAACAGCCAGTCCCCTTTTGGTAGGCCAGTATATTCCACATGGCTAATAACAAGTGTCAGACCATTATCTAATTTTACTGTGTCGTGTAGTTTTGATGTTCGCATTTTGCCCATGCCTTTATAATGCATATCTTTTTTATTGTTGATGTTCTCTGTTAGCCTTGAATGATGTGTGAATGAAATAATGTATGAAAGAGAGTGAGAGAAGGGCAGAATGTTAGACGGGCCAGCGTGCCCAATTCTTAACCCTTTGAAAATAAAGTTTGTTCGTTCGTTCGTTCGTTCTTGGTCTGTTCCCTTCGATCTTGCCAGTTGTCACTAAGTTCTCCAGTCCATTTCTTCTCATAACATGTCCAAAAAATTGTGACTGTCTACGTCTAATTTCTCTAATCAATCTACGATTTTCATTTGTCTCCTGTTGTACTTGGTCATTGGTTTTTCTATCTGTCCATGGTATTCTATGCATTTTCCTCAGAAACCACATTTCTGCAGCCAGCAGATGTTTTTCAGCTTTATTTCATGCACATTGTCCAAGTTTCACATCCATACAAAAGAACAGGTTCTATGTATCCCCTCAACACTCTTTTTCTCGTTTCAATTGACATCTTTTTATTGGTCAGAATGTTTTTCATCTTGCTAAAGGCTACTTTCGCCATGGCGATTCTTGTTCTAATCTCTTCAAGACATCTCCCATCAGATGTTATGACTGTTCCGAGATAATTGTACCGATTCACTTTTTGAAGAATATTCCCATTTACACACATACACACACACACACACATACACACATACACACACACACACACACACATATATATATATATATATATATATATATATATATATATATATATATATATATATATATATATTGCAGTCAGGTCTTAGTCAGATATGACTGAGCTACCGTATAACAGTAGACGGTACTACCTGGTTTCTGTTAGCGCCGAACGTTGGGCGGCGCTTACCAAACCCGACACCCCTCATTGTGCCAACGGCTTCGGGCGGAAGAGCGCAATTGGGAGGGTACAAGCCTTACCCTGGTGCGAGGAAATGCAAGCTAATGACAAAATTGTCATGGCAGGGCAGACCAGGCCCTAAGCCTTGGTTGGCGACTGGTCTAGGATCGAAGCTCCGACAGGCGGACAGTTAGAGCATTGCTTTGCTGATCCGGCAGCTTCTGCAGCTTGTCTTGTTCCAGATGTAGGGGTGTTACCTTTACTCTGGAGTGAACTAGGCAGGCCGAGAGAGGGATCATGCTGCATGGGCAACACATGATCTCTATATTTTAGCCCAGGCTTTGTGCTATGGAGAGGCAATAACTCCATCCCTGGTCTTAACTGGTCTCGGAATCAAAGCGTGAGGCAACTGTTACGGGTTATAAGTCCTTGTCAGTTGGCGTAGACATGGGGCGCCACGCGTTGCCTCTGACGGTGGGAGACACCTATAGGTGTCACTGATCAGCTACCGCCCGCCTCAAGCTGGGCAGCCCCCAGCCAATTGGGTGCTGATCCGTCACAGCCTGCCTGCTTCAATGGGTGCTTGGGGCTAGGACAAAATCTGAATCGCAGGCTGTAAAACCAATGCACCAGGTACAAACAAAAATATAAATAGAAACCTCAAGCTACGGCTTGCAACCTGGAACGTGAGAACCATGTGTCCAGGATTTTCCACTGACTTGACCAATATTGACGATGTGAGAAAAACGGCTGTGATTGATGCCGAACTCAATCGTCTTAACATTGATATTGCTGGCCTGCAGGAGACTCGCCTCGCTGAGGAAGGGTCACTTAGGGAAAACAACTACACCTTTTTCTGGAAGGGTAAAGGGCAGGCAGAAAAAAGGCAACACGGTGTGGGCTTTGCAGTGAAGAATTCGCTACTGGGAATGATTGAAATTCCAGCAGGAGGAAATGAAAGAATATTATCCCTGCGCTTGACAACCTCTTGTGGGTTTGCCACCATTATTACTGCATATGCACCGACACTCGATTCCTCTGATGATGTGAAGGATTTGTTCAATGAGGAGTTAGACTCTGTGATCAAGGCAGTTCCAAAATCCGACTACATTTATATGCTCGGTGATTTCAATGCTCGTGTGGGCAAGGACTCGAGTTCATGGCCAGTGTGCCTTGGAAAATACAACATCGGTCGCATGAATGAAAATGGGCAAAGGCTGCTGGAGCATTGCACCAGTAATGACCTATGTATTACAAACTCTTTTTTTTAAACAAAAGAGATGCATAAGGTCACATGGAAACATCCAAGATCCGGCTATTGGCACCAGCTGGACTTCATCATCACACGGAGACAACATCTGAACCATATATCATTGACTCGTAGTTACCTCAGTGCTGACTGTGATACGGATCATTCTTTGGTTGTTGCAAGGGTTAGACTGAGACCAAAGAGAATCTACACAGCTAAACACAAATCTAGCCCCAGGATTAATATTATTAACACTCATGATCCTGAAAAGTGCTTTCAGTTTCAACAGCAACTTGAAGACGCTTTCACTGATACACCAGAAAATTGTACAGTAAATGATAAATGGAATAAACTTAAGGAAACTCTTTGTAAAACTGCCGTAAAGGTTTACGGCACTGTGGATCATAAGAGGCAGGACTGGTTTGCGGCCAACAGCGAGACCCTGCAGCCCTTGATTGATAAGAAGAAGAAAGCTCTCTTAAGAAACAAGGAAAGACCAACGCGTAACACTCTAAGTGAGCTAAGGCAAGCTAGGAAGGATGTGCAAAAGGCTGCCAGGCAGTGTGCAAATGATTATTGGATCAAGTTATGTGAGTCCATTCAAATCGCAAGTGATAAGGGAGACATAAGAAGCATGTATGCAGGAATAAAGAAAGCCTGTGGTCCAGTGATCAAAAGAAGTGCACCATTGAAAACCTTGACTGGAGAAGTCATCACTGATAAGAAACAGCAGATGGACAGATGGGTAGAGCACTATTTGGAGCTTTACTCAAGTGAGACCAAACTAGCGGATAATGCCCTCAACGCCATAGAGGCTCTACCAACTCTTGACCACCTGGACACACTTCCCACCATAACAGAAGTTAAGTGTGCTATAAATGAACTTGCATCTGGCAAGGCTCCAGGTAAGGATGGGATTCCAATAGAGGTTATCAGGAGTGGGCAAGACACACTCACTATACAGATCCACCAGCTAATAGAGCTATGCTGGCGTGAAGGACAAGTCCCACAGGATTTCACAGATTCAAGCATCATAACACTGTACAAGAACAAGGGCGATCGGAGTGACTGCAACAACTATAGGGGTATCTCACTTCTGTGTATTGTTGGAAAAGTATTTGCCAGAATTGTTCTGCGCAGACTTCAAGTCCTAGGAGATCAAGTCTACCCCGAATCACAGTGTGGCTTTCGACAGAACCGGTCTACCACTGATATGATATTCTCATTGCGACAAATGCAAGAAAAATGCCGTGAACAGAATCAACCACTGTTTATTGCCTTCATCGACCTCACAAAGGCATTTGATTTGGTCAGTCGTGAGGGTCTGTTCAAGGCACTAAAGAAGATTGGCTGCCCACCAACTCTTCTGTCCATTGTGGAATCGTTCCACACAGGCATGAAGGGTATAATCAAGTTTGATGGTGCAACTTCTGAAGAATTTGAAATCAAGAGTGGAGTTAAGCAAGGTTGTGTACTAGCTCCCACCCTCTTTGGAATATACTTTTCACTTCTACTGAAATATGCATTTCGTGATCAGGATGGTGGTATATACATTCACTCACGCTCAGATGGCGGCCTCTACAATGCTCAGAGATTGAAGGCCAAGACCAAAATTAGGAGGGTACTGATCAGAGAGTTGCTTTTTGCAGATGATGCTGCAGTTACGACCCACTCTGAGGAAGAATTGCAATGTCTACTATCTGCATTCTCCAATGCTTGTTCTGAATTTGGTTTAACAATTAGCAAAAAGAAGACACAGATTATGTCTCAAGGTGCACATGGGGTACCATCAATCTTTATTGATGACGCCGAACTAGAGATAGTAGCCCATTTTACATATCTAGGATCAGTAGTAAATAGCAAATTATCCCTACATCAGGAAATCAACATCCGGATTGGTAAGGCAGCAACAACAATGAACAGGTTAAGAAAAAGAGTCTGGGAGAACAGGAAGCTTACTGCCAAAACAAAAGTCCTTGTCTATCAAGCCTGTGTCCATAGTACTCTTCTCTATGGCAGTGAAACCTGGACAAATTACTCACACCAAGAGAACAATTTAAACAGCTTTCATATGCGGTGTCTGCGAAGAATTCTTGGTATTAAGTGGCAAGACAAAATCACAAATACTGAAGTATTGGAAAGATCAGATTGTGTGACAGTTTATTCCATGCGCAGTCTTCGTAGACCTAGATGGATAGGACATCTTAGGAGGATGGATGATGGTAGAATACCAAAGGATATCTTTTTTGGTGAATTACAGATGGGTAAGAGATCTCAGGGTCGGCCTCTACTACGATACAAAGATGTGTGTAAGCGGGACATGATTGATACAGGCATTGATAATGCACATTGGGAGCAAGTCGCCGCTGAACGTGTTGCATGGAGGGCAAATATCAGAAATGGAATAAAGTCAAAGGAGAAAATTATTGCAGAAAAGTCACACACCAAGCGTTTGAGACGTAAGATGGTGCATGATGGTGGAAATGACCACGTGTTCACATGCACCCACTGTGAACGGACATTTGCAGCGCAAATTGGCCTTATCAGTCACACTCGCTACCGCCATAGTTAAAAGTTATTATGCCTTTTTAAAGCACAAACTATCGTCTGTCAAGACGGCAAGGTGCCAATGTGTAAGGAAGTTCCCCTGCTGCTTACTTGTTCCCAGACAGCGTGGTCTTAAACTTCGTATTATACCAATAGTAAACAAACGTGTTGATTGAAGCGTTAAATATTTCGAAATGCTTTCGGAAAAAGTGAAAGCACAGATATAAATTGCTGTATCTTTTCCCGAGCCTGAATTCGGGTTCAATGAGGCCGCCCGTGCTGACCATGATCTTTGGTATGTTACACAATATGTACACTAAAGATATCAGGGTCACCTGTTTGACCACACGAATGTCTTTCCCAGAGAACCTGTCCGCAGTATCTTTAGGGGGCACAGTTGTATCCTTTCCATAGGAAACTGTCCTTACGGTATCTCTGCCGCCTGTCTGTATCTGTGAGGACTGTCGGAACTTTGACGCTTCTCGAAGACTCTTGGCCATAACGACGAGACAGACGAGAACGATGAACTCGGTAACAACGGGCATGACCGTGTCTATTAACATCCATACCACATTTTTGGTTGCTTCTCTAAACGGCGATAGCCAAAGTGTAGGTCTGGATACATTAGTCTTTCTGTCTAGTGTAGCCACCATTGCCATATTTGCCAGAAGTGGTGTGTAGATGGCTGTAGCCACGACAGCAAATCCTGCCATAAAGAACGCAGTTCTGTTGACAGTAAAAGAATGTTTAAAGTGTAACGGTCGTGCTACACACATGCAGCGGGCGACGGCGAGAAATGTTGTAGTTAACATATTGGTCACATTAATCAGAATCATAACGTTACCAAAAAAGATATAAACCCCGTACGGCTCAATGGGAAACAGTTTCAAATATGTTTTCTCAATGAAATTAAAACCGGATGCAATTGCAAAACACAGTGAAGCAATAAGAAATGACAAGTCGAATACCGACAAAGCCAGGAATGACACAGTGACGCCGTCGTTGAGTCCCATAGCCACAAAAGTTTTGATGTTGATGACATTTGACATTATTCCTAGCAGTGAAAAGGTAGTCCACGTGAAACAACAAAATAATAAAATAATGATATACTGGCTGTCAGCCACGACTCCTAGCAGGATGGGACTTGTGCTGGTGTTGTTGTCCATGATATACGGGAACATGCTTTAGATGTTTATGTGAGAGAGTTGAGTTAAAAGAAGAACCAATGTCGCAGCATTAGGGACAGTCCCATAGGCGATCGGTCCTCATCTTCAACGACCAGCGAAGAGTCCCAATGCTAATATTTGTTTATGCAAACCAATGTACTCCCTTAGTTTATATAAACACAGAGGCAATAGACAACATGTTGTACAATGTGCTAGAACAGGCAACCAAACAATAGTTGATGCTGAACCAAACAATAGTTGATGCTGAACCAAACAATAGTTGATGCTGAACCAAATAATAGTTGATGCTGAACCAAACAATAGTTGATGCTGGACCAAACAATAGGTGATGCTGAACCAAACAATAGTTGATGCTGAACCAAACAATAGTTGATGCTGGACCAAACAATAGGTGATGCTGAACCAAACAATAGTTGATGCTGAACCAAACAATAGTTGATGCTGAACCATTCATCAGGTACAAAACCACCCCGATAAATACTCCAAATGTGGAAGAATCATTGTCTCCGTACACCAAATCAAACTGCATTTATCGCTTCCTGTGTGAGTGCCAAGCAACTTACACAGGTAGAACTGAACAATTAGCAAACAGAATAACCGAATAACTACCTGTGTGGGTTGAAAAGAGATTTAAAATCAGTCTTTCGGAAACACTGTGTAATCAGCATCTGTTAAATTACAACCGCAAAATTAATAAACCAAGTGCGTTACGTATATTGTCTTTTACAAACAATAAACTGTTGCTTATATTTGCTGAAGCTTTAGCTATTAAGTATCTCCAACTAATCTGATACAGACGAAAAGAATTTATTGTGAATCCACAACTATAGTGGGGATAACACATGTTTTGCATTCGAACATCACCATTGACTGAGATTTGTGTGTTCCTGGCCAACTATAATTCATCTATTTACATCATATGATACACAACTCCGCAGCATACACCTGAGGAGAGGCAGAGACATAAGCTGGTGTCTTTCTTGTTTCTATCTGAGGAGAGGCAGAGACATATGCTGGTGTCTTTCTTGTTTCTATCTGAGGAGAGGCAGAGACATAAGCTGGTGTCTTTCTTGTTTCTATCTGAGGAGAGGCAGAGACATAAGCTGGTGTCTTTCTTGTTTCTATCTGAGGAGAGGCAGAGACATAAGCTGGTGTCTTTCTTGTTTCTATCTGAGGAGAGGCAGAGACATAAGCTGGTGTCTTTCTTGTTTCTATCTGAGGAGAGGCAGAGACATAAGCTGGTGTCTTTCTTGTTTCTATCTGAGGAGAGGCAGAGACATAAGCTGGTGTCTTTCTTGTTTCTATCTGAGGAGAGGCAGAGACATATGCTGGTGTCTTTCTTGTTTCTATCTGAGGAGAGGCAGAGACATAAGCTGGTGTCTTTCTTGTTTCTATCTGAGGAGAGGCAGAGACATAAGCTGGTGTCTTTCTTGTTTCTATCTGAGGAGAGGCAGAGACATATGATGGTGTCTTTCTTGTTTCTATCTGAGGAGAGGCAGAGACATAAGCTGGTGTCTTTCTTGTTTCTATCTGAGGAGAGGCAGAGACATAAGCTGGTGTCTTTCTTGTTTCTATCTGAGGAGAGGCAGAGACATAAGCTGGTGTCTTTCTTGTTTCTATCTGAGGAGAGGCAGAGACATATGATGGTGTCTTTCTTGTTTCTATCTGAGGAGAGGCAGAGACATAAGCTGGTGTCTTTCTTGTTTCTATCTGAGGAGAGGCAGAGACATAAGCTGGTGTCTTTCTTGTTTCTATCTGAGGAGAGGCAGAGACATATGCTGGTGTCTTTCTTGTTTCTATCTGAGGAGAGGCAGAGACATAAGCTGGTGTCTTTCTTGTTTCTATCTGAGGAGAGGCAGAGACATAAGCTGGTGTCTTTCTTGTTTCTATCTGAGGAGAGGCAGAGACATAAGCTGGTGTCTTTCTTGTTTCTATCTGAGGAGAGGCAGAGACATAAGCTGGTGTCTTTCTTGTTTCTATCTGAGGAGAGGCAGAGACATAAGCTGGTGTCTTTCTTGTTTCTATCTGAGGAGAGGCAGAGACATAAGCTGGTGTCTTTCTTGTTTCTATCTGAGGAGAGGCAGAGACATATGCTGGTGTCTTTCTTGTTTCTATCTGAGGAGAGGCAGAGACATAAGCTGGTGTCTTTCTTGTTTCTATCTGAGGAGAGGCAGAGACATATGCTGGTGTCTTTCTTGTTTCTATCTGAGGAGAGGCAGAGACATAAGCTGGTGTCTTTCTTGTTTCTATCTGAGGAGAGGCAGAGACATATGCTGGTGTCTTTCTTGTTTCTATCTGAGGAGAGGCAGAGACATAAGCTGGTGTCTTTCTTGTTTCTATCTGAGGAGAGGCAGAGACATATGCTGGTGTCTTTCTTGTTTCTATCTGAGGAGAGGCAGAGACATATTCTGTGTCTTTCTTGTTTCTATCGACCACGTGTTATCTGTGTAGTGTTAGTTGTGTATGTGTATCTGTTATATCTTCACGTTTATCATATAACAAATATGTGTGCGCCAACATAACGGCGTCGTGAGAAATGTATTAACTCATACATGCCGTGTGAGATCAGTGCCCGATGTTCTCTCTGAGTTTAAATTATCAGTTGCCGAGTAAGGGTTAATTGTTTACGTGGTTTACACAACAATATTACCTCTTAAGTGGTTATAACTGGGGTATTTAACATTTATAACCAAGACAAAAGTAACGTAAGTTAATTAGATGTTATTCTGGTTATTACAAAGAGAAAAGGAACATGTGTTTATTAAACGTTATTCCATTTATAACCAAGATAAAAAGAACACACGTTTATTGGAAGTTATTCCATTTATAACCAAGACAAAAGGTGCACACGTCTATTGGAAGTTATTCCATTTATAATCAAGATTAAAAGAACATGTGTTTATTGGACGTTATTCCATTTATAACCAAGATAAAAAGAACATGTGTTTATTGGAAGTTATTCCATTTATAATCAAGATAAAAAGAACATGTGTTTATTGGAAGTTATTCCATTTATAACCAAGATAAAAATAACACACATTTATTGGACGTTGTTCCATTTATAACCAAGAAAAAAGGTGCACACGTTTATTGGAAGTCATTCCATTTATAACCAAGATAAAAAGAACACACGTTTATTGGAAGTTATTCCATTTATAACCAAGACAAAAGGTGCACACGTTTATTGGACGTTATTCCATTTATAACCAAGATAAAAAGAACACACGTTTATTGGAAGTTATTCCATTTATAACCAAGACAAAGGGAACATGTGTTTATTGGAAGTTATTCCATTTATAACCAAGACAACAGAAACACGTGCTTATTGGGAGTTATTCCACTGTGAATGCAGGTATATATCCGCCCGTATTACTTGACTTTACAGATAAAAGGATATTTTCTGAGCAGTAATATGTTTTTGATGATAAGTCCGAAACATTGCAATCAACAATGGAAGCTTCACATAGAAGGTTCACGACCTCGGAAGTAACCTTATCTCTAGGGCTAAAACTATCTTCAATAAAGAAGATTATAACATAACGCGTGTTCCGGAATATTCCAGACAGTTTAGATGCGCCATTTACGAAACAAATTTAAACGTGAATCTATACCACCCTTTACACGACTTAGGGTGCACGGGGAATATAATGCTACACTCAAATATTTACATATAAATGAGCACCGGAGGGGTGATTAAAAAATGTGAACAACAATTATTTTCCGGTGAACATCTGGATTTTCCTTTATAACCTAAACATATTAACGTAAACATAAACGACACTTAGCACGCTAAAATAAACCACACTTTACACGCCTAAAATACAACATGTGATATATGGTGCTACAGCAATAGATTTACAGATAAATGTGCATTCTAGGGGTGATTAAACAAATGTGTAGAACAATTATTTGTCTCGGTGCATCTTAATTCTCGTTCATTATTGTCACGGCACTTGGAGATCACGAGGAAACAAATCGTGATGTTAATGATTTTGGTAATGATCACTTAATTTCCGTTGGATTGATTAGTCGTTTATCTGAAGTGACATGTGCCTAAAACGTATGGTTATGCACCTAGGGAGGTTTCGGTAAAGCACATCCGTACTGTCATTATACCAGTCTAAGTATTCACAAATTGTGGGTGGGTGCGTGGTATGGAAGGAAGCAATGACGAATGTGAAATAATTGCGTGTAATGTGACACTGAGTCTTATTTTGTTTTTCTTGTGGCTCACTGTTAATGGCATGATTTTCATGTTTGTTCTGACAAGTGGCAATTTATTCTCACAAGTGGCACTTTGAAAATGGCTGTCCTAATTATCGAAAGAAACAACGGCGGGCATACAACACACTGAGAACTGAATTGCAGACAGAGATTAATTATAAGGAGAGTACGTTGAAGGAGATGTAAGATAGGAAAATACAACGGGCGTGACGAATAAAACTGAAGAAGAAGCAGAGGAGAAGAGGAGAGGAAGAAGAAGCAGAAGGAGGAGGAGGAGAGGAAGAAGAAGAAGAAGAAGAAGAAGAAGAAGAAGAAGAAGAAGAAGAAGAAGAAGAAGAAGAAGAAGAAGAAGAAGAAGAAGAAGAAGAAGAAGAAGAAGAAGAAGAACAAGAAAGATAAAGAAGAAGAAGAAGAAGAAGAAGAAGAAGAAGAAGAAGAAGAAGAAGAAGAAGAAGAAGAAGAAGAAGAAGAAGAAGAAGAAGAAGAAGAAGAAGAAGAAGAAGAAGAAGAAGAAGAAGAAGAAGAAGAAGAAGAAGAACAAGAAAGATAAAGAAGAAGAAGAAGAAGAAGAAGAAGAAGAAGAAGAAGAAGAAGAAGAAGAAGAAGAAGAAGAAGAAGAAGAAGAAGAAGAAGAAGAAGAAGAAGAAGAAGAAGAAGAAGAAGAAGAAGAAGAAGAAGAAGAAGAAGAACAAGAAAGATAAAGAAGAAGAAGAAGAAGAAGAAGAAGAAGAAGAAGAAGAAGAAGAAGAAGAAGAAGAAGAAGAAGAAGAAGAAGAAGAAGAAGAAGAAGAAGAAGAAGAAGAAGAAGAAGAAGAAGAAGAAGAAGAAGAAGAAGAAGAAGAAGAAGAACAAGAAAGATAAAGAAGAAGAAGAAGAAGAAGAAGAAGAAGAAGAAGAAGAAGAAGAAGAAGAAGAAGAAGAAGAAGAAGAAGAAGAAGAAGAAGAAGAAGAAGAAGAAGAAGAAGAAGAAGAAGAAGAAGAAGAAGAAGAACAAGAAAGATAAAGAAGAAGAAGAAGAAGAAGAAGAAGAAGAAGAAGAAGAAGAAGAAGAAGAAGAAGAAGAAGAAGAAGAAGAAGAAGAAGAAGAAGAAGAAGAAGAAGAAGAAGAAGAACAACAACAACAACAACAACAACAACAATAACAACAACAACAACAGAAGAAGAAATGGAAGAAGAAGAACAAGAACAAGACAAAGATGAACGACAACAGCAACAACAACAATCAACAGCAAAACACATAAGAACAAGAAATCAATCAATCAATCATGTGCCATGCCGGAAAGCGTGGGCGGTCATGACTCGCCATTTCACTCGATCACCAGTGTCGTGGATCAGCTCAGAACAAGAAAACGTATTATAAGTACACTGAAATCAAGTCACCTACAGATGGATTATATCAACAGATATGTAGACTTGGGGCCGTCAGGCGCTGCCTAGCCCATTTGTCTGTCGGCAACCAGTTATTGGTTGTTACACCCGCATGAAATGGACTGTTTACATGTTACATTGACTCTCAAGTGGATCAGCCAAACCTGTCTTCTAGGATTCTGCCTCGGCATGTTGAAGATCTACTTATCCGACGCTGTCTCTTCAGAATCCCCTGTATTAGAATTATGATGCTGTTATTTTGGAAACTGCCGACGAGATATGTACTCTGCTTAAATTTCAGTCGTGTAATTCAGATGGTACCTGCCTTAGCGATGTTGGTAGTGAGCTGAGCTTATCAAGGACGGACGAGAGTTGGACGTCTAGGCAAGCCGCCCGCTACATGAATGAAAGATTGGACATCGTGTCCTCTAGGCATTCAGACCGACATCATTTGATGATCTTATCGCACCCCGCCCTGTAGCAGAAAACTGCTTGTTTCGCATATCCTTTACAGGACATTGCAGTCAACGCAGCATTTTTCAACTGCTATTGATGTCTTGGCAAGTTTTATGTTCAGTAGTTTGCCATTACTTTCTGAATGACTGGCTCACATATCCCCATAGGTAACCAACGCAGCGCGATCCGCTGCCGAATCTTGCGCAGGTGTGTTTTGTTCGTGAGTATACATGGTTACGAACAGCGTCCTTATATACTGTGCAGTCATCAGCAAATAGATCACAGGACGACGACAGATTTAAGGGAAGATCATTTATATAAATGGCAAATAACAGAGGGCCAGGAATAGACCCCTGAGGTACTCCAATATTAATGGTAATGGCTTAAGATAAAGCTTTATGGCTCTATTGGAATCCCATCCTTACCAGGGAATTTGCCAGATGCAAGTTCGTTTATAGCACACTTAGCTTCGGTTATGGTGGTAAGTGTGTCCAGGTGGTCAAGAGTTGGTAGGGTCTCTATGGCGTTGAGGACATCATCCGCTAGTGTGGTCTCACTTAAGTAAAGCTTCAAATAGAGCTCTACCCGTCTATCCAACTGCTGTTTCATATCAGTGATGATTTCTACAGCCAGTGTTTTCAGAGGTGCACTTCTTTGATCACTGGACCACAGGCTTTCTTTATCCCTTCATATATGCCTCTGATGTTTTCCTTATCATTTAAATTTTGAATGGTCTCACATAACTTAATCCAATTGTCATTTGCACACTGCCAGCCAGCCTTTTCCACAACTTTCCTAGATTGCTTCAGATCACTGAGAGTGTTACGCGCTGTTCTTTCGTTGTTTATTAAGAGAGCTATCTTCTTTCTATCAATCAGGGGCTGCAGTGTCTGGCTGTTTACCGCAGACCAGTCCTGCCTCTTATGATCCGCAGTGTCGTAAATCCCTACCGCGGTTTTATTAAGTTTCCATACGTTTACCCCACTTTTCACTTGCTGTACAATGTTCTGATGTATCAGTAAAAGCGTCTTCAAGTTGCTGTTGAAACTCAAAGCACTTATAACTATCGTGGGTGTTTAATAATACTGGGGCTAGATTTGAGTTAAGCTGTGTAGATTCTCTTTGGTCTCAGTCTAACCCTTGCAGCAACCAAAGAATGTTCCTTATCCCAGTCAGCACTGTGGTAACTTCGAGTTAATGATGTTTGGTTCAGATGTTGTCTCCGTGTGATAATGAAGTCCAGCTGATGTCAATGGCCGGATCTTGGATGTTTCCATGTGTCCTTATGCAGCTCTTTTATTTAAAAAAAAAGAGATCAGCAATACATAGGTCATTTCTGGTGTAATGCTTCAACAGCCTTTGCCCATTTTCATTCATGCGACCGATGTTGTATTTTCCAACGCACACTGTCCATGAACTCGAGTCATTGAAATCACCTAGCTTATAAATGTAGTCGGATCTTGAAACTGCCTTAATCACATAGTATAACTCCTCATAGAACGAATCCTTTATATCATCAGGGGAAGTGAGTTTCGGTGCATATGCAGTGATAATGGTGGCAAAACCACAAGAGGTTGCCAAGGGCAGGGATAATAGTCTTTCTTTACGTCCAGCTGGAATTTCAATCATTCCCAGTAGCGAATTCTTCACTGCAAAGCCCACATCATGTTGCCTTTTTTCTGCCTGCTCTCTACCCTTCCAAGAAAAGGTATAATTTTTTCCCGGAGTGACCCTTCCTCGGCGAGGCGAGTCTCCTGCAAGCCACCAATATCAATGTTAGGACGACTGAGTTCGACATTAATCACAGCCGTTTTTCTCACATCGTCAATATTCTCCAGGTCAGTGGAAATCCTGGACACATGGTTCGTACGTTCCAGGTTGCAAGCCATAGCTTGAGGTTTCAATTTTTCTATTTAGTAATACTTTGTGCATTGGTTTAACAGCCTGCGATTCAGATTTGTCATAGCCCCAAGCACCCATTGAAGCAGGCAGGTTGTGGCTGATCAGCACCCAATTGGCCGAGGGCTGCCCAGCATGAGGCGTGCGGTAGCTGATCAGTGACACATGTATATGTCTCCCACCGTCAGAGGCAACCCGTGGCGCCCCGTTTCTTCGCCAATTGATAAGGACTTATAACCCGTAACTGCTACCTCTCGCTTTGATTACGAGACCGATTAAGACCAGGGATGGAGTTACACTTCTCCATAGCACAAAGTCTGGGCTAAAATATAGAGACAATGTGTTGCCCATGCAGCATGATTCCTCCCTCGGCCTGTCTAGTTCACTCCAGAGGAAAGATAACAGTAATAAATGTGGAACAAGACACGCTTCAAAAGCTGCCAGATCAGCAAAACAACCCTCCAACGTTCTGCGTGTCGGAGCCTTGATCCTAGAACAGCTGCCAGCCAAGGCTTAGGGCCTGGTCTGCCCTGCCATGACATTTTGTCTTTAGGTTGCATGTCCTCGCACTAGGAGAAGGCTTGCACCCTCCCAAATGCGCTCTTCCGCCCAAAGCCGTCGGCACAATGTGGGGTGTCCGGTTTGGTAAGTGCCGCCCAACATTCGGCGCTAATAGAAAGCAGTAAGTACCGTCTGCTGTAATTACGGTAGCTCAGTCATATCTGACTAAGACCTCAGATTATAGATCTCAGATCATAACTCCATAGGTGAACATAAACATATTATCATGCAGCCATAACTCCACAGATCAACATAAATATTGTATCATGCAGCCATAACTCCACAGATCAATATACATATTGTATCACGCAGTTATAACTCCACAGATCAACATAAACGAACAGTCACTTCAGCATGTTTATTGCTTATATGGCTGAATGTGTAACGAGGTTCTTGCTTGTTGCAGTTTTTATCAGTCAGTCCTGTATAATGACTGTATTACACTTTCTTCTGCTGGATACATCTATGTTGGCATTCTGCCAACGACGAAAATCGGTTCCTGTTACCCTCACACCCTCCATAAATAAATAGTTGACACTCTCCAGCTGTGTAATTGAAAAAGTAGCGTGGCCAGATTGCCTGGCATGGTCCGTGGAATGGTTCTTGGAAACAACCGGTGTCTGAAACACAAATAAGCCTTCCATATTAACACGTGCACATAATTTTAATATGTGTGTGAACATTTGACTTCATATGTTAGTGCCTATATTCTATCACCTCTTCACGTGCACTTTATTTGTGAAGACATAGAGTTGACAAAACACAAATTGATTTAACATATTCTTCTAGTTTCTGCTTACAAACAGTCATGTGGGATCTCTCTAGACCGGCAAAAATGGTGTGACCTTGTGGGTTCTCTTCTTGATTCAAAGAATCTCCGAAATACGTTACCAAGGTCAAATAATTCGGAACAATTTGACTAAGGACTTTGTTAAAAGATAACTATTATTTAAACAAACAACCTTGCCATTTTTGGTAACTTATAACGTCATGAAAGTTTTGTGGGGTATATGTTTGGGAAGAGAGGAAGAGGGCGGCCAAGGAAAAAATGTGTGAAGGATGTGGCAGATGATCTCCAGATGGGTGTTTCTGACGTGGGACATCTTGCTTATGACCGAGAATTGTTCCAGAAGTTTGTTATGGGAGCGAGGTTCTGCAAAGGATAGCCTACTGCAATGGTTTTTAGGGTTTCCAAGGGGGGAAGTAAGATCGCGTTAATACATGAACCTAATACTTGATATTGCTTTTCTCTCAATACTTTACGGTTCTGTACTTCTCGCCCTTCTGAAATGCATCTGAAAATATGGTGAAAATGTGGCATAGGCCACAAAAAGGTTGAGAACCACTGATCTACTGAATTAATGAATGCATGATTCTATAAAAGACTGGACATCTCCATAGAAGATTGAACAAATCCATTTATATTTGAACATATGCATGCTGGTTGGGATGCAAGTTAGACATGTTGACATGATAAGGGTGCTTGAAGATCTAACAATTGATGGAAAAGATCTTAGACTTCTAAAAAGCATGTATTGGAAACAACTTTTCCGTCTACCCATGAGAAATAGGGTATCGTGGATGCACCCTCGATCGAAACACTGGCACCTCATTGACTATGCCATCGTCAGGAGGAGTGACAGATAAGACGTTCGGGTGACAAAATCCATGTGTGGTGCCGAATGTTGGACAGACCATCGTCTCATTGTCTCGAAAATAAACATTCACATCAACCTGTAATATAATAAAAACGTCCCTACCCTTTCCTATTTATTGACTCCCTTAAAAATAAACAACCCCTTACAATTACTGTTTAAGTAAATTACTTAATGTAGGAGAAAATAAAACAGCGATAGAATGACCGTGGCACAGCTAAATTTATTTTGGCTTATTTCTCTCCCGTACCTGGCCAATCCCGGCGAGGGGGAAAACAAAGACTGAAGCGGCCATTTCTAGTCAAGAGAGCAGACAAGAAAGTCGACCTTTCCCTTCGGGGAGAAGGTATTTTGCCTTAGAAATATATCAGTCTCTGCAACTATTGGTATGTTATATCTACATTATTAAAATGTATTCATGTATTTTTATAAAGTACATATACCAGTGTGTTAATTAATTAATAATAATAATAATAATAATAATAATAAGTCTTTATTTTCAAAGGGTTAAGAATTGGGCACGCAGGCCCGTCTGAAATTCTGCCCTTCTTCTCTATTTCCTCTCATACATTCTTTCATTCAACATCACTTATGAAGCAACTTTTGACAACAAAAGAACATTAAAACGCATGAAAAATAATCAATAACAAATGACTCACTGAGGCAGTGTTTAACATGGGCATTATAAATACCTAAGGAGGGTGTAACGTGCCATACATAAGGGAATGTTTTTTGGCTAGTTGTCGTTTGAGATAAGTTACCATTATTGTCTTTTTTGTGTTGTTTGTTATGGGGGCATGTAGTCTGTACTAAGGCTATTAAGAATTAATTAGAATGATAATTCAACAGTTCTTGTAAGCTAGAGTCTGATTTTATTTTTACCAATGAAGCACATGTTCTGCCACGCTGTAATTGTTCCTATGTTTTACAATTTCTAATCCTTATGTTAATATCTTTTATAGGCATTATGAACTTATATCTAACTAATAGTGTTTATAACCTATGAATATTATGTGCACTGTAGTACACATAAAGTATCAACTCTCATGTCTGAAACACATTCTAGAGATTTTCTCAATGTAGGAGCAGACCCCTGATTCATACTTCATAGTAAAGAACTAGTGTCTGTCAATTTCATATTCCTATGTTAAAACTTCTAGGCACTGTGAACAATATCTCACTATTTATGCTTAGAAATCTGCAAATAATCTGTAGAGATTCTAAAGTACAGTTTCAAAGGTGTTTTATCCATGCGGGGACATACAAATGATTACGCGTATTCCTGACTCTTAGTCAGGGGATAAAATACTTCGCCACATCATAATCTGTAACGTGGAACTATAGTGCTAAATTTTAGTACAATTCTTTTGTTAACAGATTAGTAACCACTCCATATGAGGAGGGACATGTAATCATTTCATAAAATATTGCTATGGATGCCATGTTTGAGAATATAAATTCCAGAACAATTAAAGTAAACGCGTGATGTAAATGCATGTTCGGATAGGATTCAATCCCCATCGCCTCACCGTAGTAGAAACAGAAGCGAAGATTGATGTGAATAAATTGCTTACAATATTCAGAATACTGGACCGTGCGGCATAAGTTATTCTAATAAACACACTCCGAATAATAGCAGTCATTGGCAAAACATATCACAGCGATTACTATCCTCATCTACTGTACGCAGTGGGGGAAAACAATGTATGTTTTAGTTATGGATTAACCCCTGAGAAAATCCAAAAACAAGGCTCCCTGCATCAGTATTATGATTAATTATTATGTAGGATTATCATGTACTTGATATCAGAAAAATGGACATGTATGTTTTTTTTCTGGTATTAGAATTTTCCCTGTATTGATTGTTATTTTTTACTTTGGGAATATACATTTTAATGTTGCACCTTGGGATTAGAGGAGGTTGATGTAAGAATCCTTGTGCACGACAGTACTTAAAAAGCCAATGTTGAATAGCCTTGGGAAGACGCGGCATTAGAAACCACAGAGATCCTGTATAGGCTATTCTCTTCAAGTAATGAGAGATACAATATCAACATGTTGGATGGACAGAATGACTTCACTCCTCTAATTGTCCCAGTAACAACAGAACATAAAATAAAGTGAGAAAATACCTTACTCACTATTAAGAGTCAGAATGGCTCTACTCAGCAATGAGGGACAGTGGAACGTGGACACCCACTCCTCTCCCCTTCTCCCCTTGTTGTTTTGTATTTTTGTTTCTAATTGTCTTGTGAAAGTTAACACATCACAGTAGGTTAATGCTCGTGTTGTATTCTTTGTCATCCCTTTTCTATAGAAGAGAAACAGGTGGTGGTTGAATGTGGTAGGACTATATCACTACACCTGGATCCTGGGTTAACAGCCAGAAAGTGAATGTCCTAACCATAGTCTGCATCTAGAAATACCCATGGACTGCTGCGCTCAATAGCTCCATAGCGAGCAACAGATAAATTAGAAGACAACTGACTGGGTGAGTGATTAAGTCCTATTTTAGTAGGAATATCCAGGATGGACTTCAAGATCTAATAATCTACAAAGATGAAGATCATCAGAGTAATGACAACAGTGTATCGTCTGCGTTACTTCTGAGAAGTATCACCTATGGCCTCATCATTCAACCAAGTCAGTGAAACTGGGACAATCCTTCTAGCAAGTTACTAAAACTAACAACAGTGAGTAACCTTCAACTGTTGGTTGGATTACCAAGTTAATATCCACAATGGATAAGTCTTCGAAAGAACATCTCACAGCTGCAACAGTCAAAAATAAGGTTCCAGCCATGCAACACCAAAGTCTAGAATACTAGACACCAACTCAACCAAATGGGAAGAGACACTGAAACAACATTATAGCCAATACAAACAAATGTACCAACTTCAGAACATCTGAACCATAACTACACCAGATTACCTCAAGGTCCAAAACCTGAACACAATCAAAAGAACCATAGGAAAGCAGCTAGCTGAGTAAATGCCTTTACGCCTGCAACCAAAGGAATCACCTGATGGCTTGCAAATCTGGATATGTGGTGGAGTAATATTCTCCAGTTACATGCCTGCAGCAGAATCTTCAGATGAAACCAAATGAATGACTCACCACTGTATGTTCTACACAGAAATGGAATGAATCAGAACTCTATGCTGGTCCCATGTCAGCCTAACTGCCCATCATCAAGTGTGGGATGGCCTATCAAAATGAACCGGGTGTGTGACAAAACCTTTTGAACTAAATTGGGAAACGGTTAACATAAACCGAGCTGTTGGACAGTCATCATCTTTTCATCGATAAGATGATATAGGGAAGAACCTTCTGCAGAGCTTAAGTTGCATCTCCTGAAAGTATGACAGACCTAGGCATCAATTTCAATTGGAACACAACCCAAATGGCAACCGAGTATTCTTAAATTCAGTCTCATGGAGAGAATATGTGCTTATGTATAATTCTATTCTTGGATTATGGATTAGAAACATTCGCCAGCCAACGTCGGTGGACATACTGTGAGTAGAAAATGACTGTGAGTATAATTCTGCACGGATAATTATGGACATTAACTGCTTTGCACTGGAGAAGAATACCCATCCGCAACGCCTAAATGAACACTATAATTAATTAATTTAATTATTAGTATCAACTGTTTTCATGAGTGTGGTTTTCTTCTATGACAGGAAAAGGGTAAAGAGTGTTTTACATGGTAATGGTGTACACCTAAAGGGTTATGTTATGACATATATGTATAATATTTTGACACCCACTCATTATTTTTAAATATGAGAATTGTACATGGTGTCAGAAATAAATGTATGTATGTTGGGTTTCTGCACCTAGACCAACGTGATTTTATCTAGGTACAATGAGTCAAGTTAGCAGAACCAATTTGTGGTTGTTGTGTAGTTTGTAATAACCTTGTTTTTTTTTATGGGGTCACTGGGTACTATATTGTACTAAAGCAACTAATTCCCATGCCTGTCTGAAAATGCATAGTGTTTATTACACCTATATATATATATATATATATATATATATATATATATATATATATATATATATATATATATATATGTAACTACAGATCTTGAGTTAATACCTGAACTGTTTGTCCAAAAGTGTTGTGTACATCAAGTAAATGTGGTGTCCAACAAGTGGTTGTTTATATGTTGTGAGCAATCAATATCCTTCTAGCACTATAGTTAATTTAAAGGGTGATGAAGTGGGAATAGAAACCTACACACAGATGCCATTGTTTCAAGGATTGAACTCTTTTCTCCTGGGATTTGTGGTAAATATCCCTGATCACCCTGCATTCTAACCAGTGACCAGAGAATCAATAAAACCCCCTAGACATCTTAACAATATTCTCAGGAATTAAAATCCACATCCCACACAAACCACAACGGCGTCCTCAAGGGATGAAAATGCAAAATAAAAAAAAAACAACTAAATGTTACCCGCCTAAACAGCAAGAATATGCAGCTGTCATTTGAAAATATGCTGGAAGACCGTCTCAAGCCCAATGTTGCAGCTAAACAGGATACAGAAACAGAGTGGGGAACCCTAAAGGACATAATTTACAACACTGCTATGAAAATCCTGGGTCCAACGACCCCCCCCCCCCCCCAGAAAGCATAAAGACTGGTTTGATGAATATTCCGAAGACATCAACCAATTGCTGGCCGAGAAACATCTTCTCCTCAAGGCACATTTGAATGACCCAAAGTCAACATTAAAAAAAAAAAGACGCCTTCAAGAACATTCCGAGAATAGTGCAGCAGAAACTTCGGCACATGCGGGACTCCTGGCTGAGCAGCAAAGCTGATGAAATTCAAGGCTTTGCTGACAGACATAATATGAAAAACATCTACGACTCACTGAAAGCGGTCTATGGTCCTACATCACCAGGCACAGCTCCCCTTTTCAGTGCAGATGGAGGAACATTGGTCACCGATAAGAAAGACATCGTTCAGCGCTGGGCAGAACATTTCAGCAAAATCTTAAATGCAACTTCCTTTTTCGAAGATGAAATCATCAACTGCCTTCCTCAAGTTCCCACCAATGATACACTTGATGACCTGCCAACCATAGTGGAAGTAAACAAAGACATCTAGCAACTCTCCAGGGGCAAGGCACCTGGTCCGGCCTCCATCCCGGCAGAGATATACAAGGCAGGTGGGCCGGTCCTAAAGAGCAGCTTTACCACGTCTTTACAAACATATGGGTGAACGAGACCATGCCACAAGATTTCAAGGACGCGTCAATAGTCCACGTTTACAAACGAAAAGGAAACCGCCAATCCTGTGACACCCACCGAGGTATCTCCTTGCTTTCAATTGCAGGGAAGATACTCGCCAAAATTCTTCTCAATCTCCTCACGGCTCATCTCGATAAAGGTCTTCTTCCCGAGAGCCAGTGTGGCTTCAGAAAAGAACGTGGAACTGTTGACATGATTTTCGCTGCAAGGCAGCTGCAAGAAAAATGTCAGGAACAGAACTGCGAAATGTTCTCCACTTTCATTGACCTTACCAAGGCGTTTGATACAGTCAGCAGAGAAGGACTGTGGAAAATTATGGCAAAAAATGGCTGTCCACGAAAGTGTGTCCAAATAGTGCGGCTATTTCATGATGGCATGCAGGCAAGAGTACAGGAAAATGGTGAACTGTCTGAGCCCTTTCCTGTCACCAATGGAGTGAAACAAGGATGTGTCCTGGCACCAACACTGTTCAGCCTCATGTTTTCAGCTATGTTGACAAATGCGTTCGAGAACAACGACATTGGAATAGACATCAACTACCGTATGGATGGAAATTGACAGCGACACCGTCAGAGAGCTCCTGTTTGCTGATAATTGCGCTCTTTACGCCAACTCAGAGGCGGACATGCAATATAATGTTTCAGATTTCTGACATGCCTGTGCCAACTTTGGGCTCAATATCAATTTGGAGAAGACTGTAGTTATGTACCAGCCAGCTCCAGGGAATAATCACGCTGTGCCGAATATCAAAGTGAATGGTCATAGTCTAAGTGTGGTGGACAAATTCACCTATCTTGGCAGCACTGTGTCACAAGCTGCCACAATTGATGATGAAGTAAATGCAAGAATCTCCAAGTCCAGCGCGGCCTTTGGCGGACTGTACAAGAATGGGAATGTATGGGACATAAATGGAATAAGCCTGCAAACAAAGCTGAAAGTCTACAATCCAGTTGTATTATCCACACTGCTATATGCTTGTGACAGATGGGCTGTTTATCAGCGAAACGCTAGGAAATTAAACCACTTCCACACAGTCTGCCTTAGAAAGCTACTGAAGATTAAATGGCAAGACAAGATCCCAGACACTGAAGTCCTAGAAAGAGCGTACATGCCCAGTATCCACACTCTACTAATGAAGAATCAGATTCGCTGGGCTGGTCACTTGACTCGCATGCAAGATCACAGGCTCCCTAAACAAATTTTATACGGCGAGTTGCGTTGTGGTAAACGCTCCCAAGGCAGCCAGAGGAAACGCTTTAAAGACACTGAAAATCTCACTGAATGCTTTTGGAATTTATCATGACACCCGAGAGACTGCAGCCAGAGACCGAAATTCGTGGCGTGCATCATTACGCAAAAGTGCCGTCACTTGTGAGGCAACCAGGACTGCAAGAGCTGTGAAGAAAAGACAGTACAGAACAACCACTGCAGAAAATCCAGCTCCAGAAACGTCAAGCATTCTTTGTCCACATTGTCAAAGAACATTTCGAGCCAAAATAAGACTTATCAGCCATCTTAGAACTCACGGCTCCATACTTTCAACCCCACTGGATGAAATGAATGGTCATCATCATTCTTGATGGACAAGCAACAACATTGGAAACAACAAGCTACCATCAGAAATGACAAAGATGTAGGTCAATATCAGCCTATTAAATGAGGTGTGAGATAGGGATTGTAATGTCTCCAGATCTAGAATTGTTAATGGTTAGGCACTGTGTTATATATTCGTGACCCTTTTTGTGGAACAGATTATTGTGTTCTCAAAAGTGTCAAATGTATAGTGTTAGTAAAATAGACTATGAAAAACTACATCGGTGTCCTGTTCTGCAAGCTAGTTAGTTAGTTAGTCGACAGATCATCCTCATTGCACATCGAACCATTCAGTCCATAAGTGCTCGGATCCCCTCCTCAGCAAATCCCGCAGCGTGTAGCGGCTAACGGCGCCAGTTCTGTGTTGGTTTATCAATCTTCTTTGGCTTCCTGCGTGGTGTTCTTGTTTGGCCACCCCTCTTTTAATTTGCTGCTCTCGCTGTCTGGCCATTGTTGTAGATTCACAGTCATCACTTGGTTCTCGCAAAAGTCTTACTTCTCGTAGAGCATTCAGAATGTCAGCCTGGTCCATGGCGTGTCCGCCCTCCACAGTAGCTTCACCTGCGAGCTTGTCAGTCGGCTCATTTCCTTATACTCCCGCATGCCCTGGCACGAAGATGAAACTAATCTTTGCCAGACGAGACCGCTCCAGAGGCAGCAACCATTCTCTTCGGATCGACCCCTCCTCTATCCTCTTGATCATGTTCATTGAGTCGCTAAGGAAACAAGCCCTAGTGAATGTCTGTGTCTCGAGCCATGTTATTGCTTTTCTTACTGCCATGACTTCCATGGTCATGCTACTTGTGGTTTCAGTGAAAGCACCAGAGTCCTCCTTCACAATTCTCCCTCCGGCCCGAGCTGTAAAGGCCCATGAGCTTCTCACATGTCGGACGACCGACCCATCTGTGTAGATTATCGCGTCACCGTCTAGCGAATTCTCGAAAATCAACGCTTGTACTTCAGCCTCAACAGCAGCCGGATTTTCTTGTCTGCATTTTCTATCTAGTTGGATGCAAACTGAAAAGGATGTGCAGAAGACTGTTGGCACTTGCACCCACTCCTCGCCAGGTTCTAAGTCCTCAAGTGAACACACCTGTTGAAGAATGTCTTCGGCTTGACCCATCCACGACCGTCCTCTTTTTAACCTGCTGCCCTTCACCTCCTAATTTCACTATGCAGTGGATGTTGTGTGTTTGCGTTAATTCTGAGGTAGGCGCGTGCCCTGCAAACTTGTATTCTCTCTTCAATGGTTGGAAAATCAAGAAGGTAGCGCATCGCCCTGCATGCTGTTTCTCTTGTACATCCAAGAATAATGCGCATAGCTTCATTCTGTATCCTTTCCATCCTTTCTATCTGCTTATGGCTGAGAGTCAGGATTGCCATTGCATACTCCAAAACAGACATGACCAGCCCCTCGTACAGAAGACATAGATGGCGCTGCTCACAGTTTGCTGCCGCCATCACCCGCATCGCTGCCAAACCCCGCTTGGCCTGTGTTATCACCTGGTCTATGTGCACATTATAAGCAAGGCTTCGATCAAACCGTATCCCCAGGTAATTCATTGCCTGCGTTCTTTCCACCGTCTCTGAACACAGCATTACAGTTGGTGTTGGAGTGTTGACAATATGATTATTCAACGAGAACCAAGTCAATGTTGCCTTTGTTGGGTTGACCATTGCCCCAGCTTCATCACACCAAGTACTTATGCGATTGAGTTCGGTTTGTAGTTCCACAGCAACCTCCTCTCTATCATTACCCTGACGATACACTAAAACATCATCGGCATATGACAATGTCCTGCCAGGTCCAGTGATCTGCTCACTGGTGATTCTCACTGTGTAGGCGTTGAACAGTACCGGAGATAATGGTGATCCCTGTGGTAGGCCAGGATATATTGTTGTTGGTTCCGAAGTCCAACTGCCACATCTAAAAACTACTTTCCGTTGGAAGAGGGCTGCAGCGAGCCAACAAAGGAGGAATGGACTTATGTTTAGTTCAAGAAGCTGAAACATTAAAAAATCCAGTGGTACTCTGTTGTATGAGTCCTCAAGATCAATCGCTGCAGCAACGGTTTCAGTGCCTGAGTGGAAACCTTCATAGACATCATGGGCAAAGACTGCTGCATTGGTCCAGGTTTCTCTTTTTGGACGGTACCCACCCAGGGTAGGTGGGAAAACACCTTGCCTCTCTAGTTGGCTTGATATTTTCCCGGCAATTACATTCTCCAGCAGCTTGCCTATTGTATTATGCATGGTTATAATTCGATATCCCTGAATTTTTTTGTGGTCTTTGCCAGGCTTCGGCAAGGGAATCAGATAGCTGTGTAACCATTCCTCCTTGATGTTAGCACTCCCTATACTGTTGTTGTACATGTCTGCTAGTTTCTCTAGCTCATTGTCGGTACACCTATTTATGTCGTCGTATCTTATGCCATGAGGACCTGGAGCACTGTTTTTTGATCGTCGAAGCACAGCCTTGATTTCTTTCACTGTCACTGTGTCTTCATCCGAAGTGTTCTGGGCCTTGCATCTGTCTGAGGTGACCTCCTTGGCCAGATTCCGGCCTCCCATGTCTGTCTGGTTGCTCTGCTCAAGGTAGCGTTCAAAGAGGGCTTTGCCCTTGTCCTCGTCAGTCCTCTGCCAGGTGAGGTCAGCACCTTGGAAGTCTTAAATGCTCTTATTCTTGACTACACCACTCATGCTTTTATGTAGTCGTCAGAACGATTTCAGTGACTTGTCTGTGCTTACTCTTTGACACACCTCTGTCCATTTTTCTCTTTTAACCACCTTGACCAGTTTTTTTAAATAGCTTACTTTTGTTTGCATCTCTCTTTCTAAGTGCAAGCAGGGACTAGGATGACCAGCTCTGTTCTTCTTGGCATTTTGCCATCTCCTTACAGCACTACGCTTATCCACCCAAGCCTTCTCCACCTCGAAAGTCCACCACGGTGGCTGCTCCCAGCTTTTCTTCCTGCCCTGAAACGTTCTGCGCTTGTCAAGTCTTATTTTACTCACCACATCTTGCCCTGTACTGTCATACTGGAACGTCTTTACCTTTAGGTTGTGCTGCCTGGTTCTGCCTTTCTCCGCCAATATGCTGCAAGGGTGGTGGTCGCTGCCATGGTGTCCTAGGACACCCCATCTACACACTGTAGTGAGTGAAGTTGAAACTAGCGCCAAATCAATTGCACTGTCCTCATCGCCTGGACGGCTTGCTGTCCTGGTGACACAGCCACTGTTGATACAAATAAGGTCGATGGTTTCCAGTGCAGTCTAGAACTCCTCCCCCTGTGTATTGGAGGAAGTGTTTCCCCATGATCTGCCTTTAGCGTTGAAGTCACCACAGAAAATAACATTTCTCTCGTGGCCTAATATGCCACTTAAGCACTGCCACTTCTGGGCGTCCACACTCGCATTACGGGCATAAACATTGACCAACACGAATGGTATACTGGAATGAACTCTCAAAGCCTATATTTGTATATCGTCACTATCCCAACTGGACATGTTCTGCAAGCTATGTTAAGTCGGTCTAAGTAGATGATGATTACAGACTGTATAAGATGGGAAGACTCGACGGCCATTAGAAGTGGAAGGAGCGATGCCCACTAGATCAAGATTAAGCGCCTCTACAGCTATCAATGAAACGCCACTGAAAGAGTACAGTGGTGACGTACAACGATATTGTCGCTCAGAGTGCATGAAGTTATCTTATCGCACTGGGCTGAAGAAAAGAAACATTGCAAATGTCACCACTGACCAATAGTAAATAACGCCATCGACAGCTGAATTAAAGCACGAGTCGACTCCCTGGCACATACATATTTCTGTGTATGACTGTCATTTTGTTTTCGTAATTTTGCATACATATTTCTTAATTTCTTGATTTATTTCTTAATTTGTCCATCATTTTACATATTTTATTACTTCGATCGACATATTACTTGACTTGACTAAGATAAGTTCTTGCCTTTTATAAATGCGGTTGAGGTATTTCTTATTTTGGCCAACATTATTATTAGTTTGGCTCTCATATTTTCCCACTTTTTATAACTTAGGTTGAAATATTTCTTAATATGGCCGACATTTTTATTAATTTGGCTATCACATTTGTTTCTACATTTTAGTGTGGATTAAATATTTATGAATTTGGTCAACGTTTTTTCCTACTTTGGCTAACATATTTTCTTATTTCAGTTGAGCCATTTCTGAATTTGACCAACATGTTTATTAATTTGATTAGCATTTTTCCTACTTGGTGTATATATTTAAACGTTTGGTTGAGATATTTCCTATTCTTGCCAAACATTTCATTAGTTTGGCTAAAATTGTGTTTTCTATTTTAGTCGATATATTTGTAAGTTTGGTTCAGATATTTCCTAATTTGGTCAAAATGGTTACTAGTTTGGCTAAGTTATTTTCTTATTTCTGTTGATACATTTATAGGTTTGGTTCAGATAATTCCTATCTTGGGCGACATTTTTATTAGTTTGGTTAGCATTTTTTTTCAACTTGCTCGATATATTTATAAGTTTGTTTCAGATATTTATTATTTATTTATTTATTTATTTATTTATTTTTTCGGTGGGGAGGGGACGGGGGAGTTTTTTTTAAAAATTAGTTTGGCTTAAATTGTTTTTCTGCTTGGTCGATAATATATTTATAAGTTTTGTTGATATAGTTTTGAATTTGATCAACTCGATGTACCCCTTAAACACGTGACACTGTAATCAGCTGTACTCCGTCACTCAGCCCGAGGCCGAGGATTGTATCTCTAACACACCGCTAATGGTATGATGATAGTGAAGAAGTCCCAACCACTACAAACTGTAATAACCACTATCATAATATACAATCAGCCATATTTAATTAGAAATACAGTGGAAAAACCTAATGCATTCTGACGATCGGATTCGTAAATATGCATCGAAGCTGTTAATGGTAGACCTACTAACCCGTGCCGCCATCTTTACTTTACTCATCAACAACAGTATTTTTCTTAAGTATTACCTCGTGTATATTGTTACCTTTAGTCATTAAAGTTTCCCTTTTTAAATATACAAAATCGGAAGCCGTTATGTATCCTCATTCGCACTATTTGAGTTTTGAAAATGCATTGTCTTAAGGCTTGTTGTGACGACACATAAGCGGTATAAGGAGTAGATCATGTTCTGAGCTGATCCTAAAAAATTATGCACCATGTGTACCTGCCATACTACTACATATTACTTACTGTGAGGCATTTTCCACACCGGCTTACTAACTACAACCAGGCCAATATCTCTGTCGCCGGACGCGGTATGAATCATGAGCTTTACCTCTATCTGTTAGTGCATTCCAATGTTTTTGTGTGAGAAATGTTACTTTTTGTTTAGACACCAAGTGATGGACGCTACTTATAGACAAACACCGTCAGTAGGAGAGAGCATAATGACGTCACATTACGGTCACCCACGGGCGAATACAGAGATAGACAACCACTCATATATACAGATAATCACATACAATCATACATTCAGACATACATCCAGACATAGAGATATTCAGATATATAGACAGACAGATAGACAATTGGCCAGATAGATAGACAGAAGGATAGAATCACACCGACAGTCACGCACACATATACACTCACAGACAATAGTCAGACAAGTACTGGTATCACACCAATGTCACACAAGATTGAAAACAGAGTGAGAGAGAGCTATAGAAAGAGAGAGAGAGAGAGAGAGAGAGAGAGAGAGAGAGAGAGAGAGAATCATAATAAAATACGAATCATACCCTCAGTCTCGCCGACCACTGTGTCATACACTCAGTCACAGCGGCCATTGAGTCGCACACTCAGATACGGCGACCACTGTGTCATACTCTCAGCCGCGGCGACCACTGTGTCATGCCCTCTGCCACGCTGAACACTGGGTCGTTCATTCAGCCAAGGTGACCACTTGATCATATACTCTGCCACGCCGCCCACTGAGTCATACTCTCAGCCACGCCGACCTCTGTGTTCGAATCCTCTATTCGGACCCATCCGAGTCTTACTCTCTACCACGCTGGCCTCCTCGCTAGTCGCTTTGTCACCCCGATTCCACCCTACAACCACTCAGCGACTTGACTCGTCCACCTCTTTAACAACGAAAACCCGCCATACACCCACTCCACAGCCACTCCACCAACCGGAGGAAGAGTACTGTAACACAACTCCTACCAGCGACCTCGCCCGCCCCCGTGCCTGCTCACTGACTTCAGCTTTGCACGCACACACACCCACGCGCTCGCGCAAACACACACACAGACACACAATTTGACCTATGAGGTGAAGATTTCTATAAGGGCGGGGTATGTTCAACAACGAATATAGAAGGGCGACCGCCCTTGTACAACGCCCTGAAATACTACCCGAAACGTCCATTACTCGCCTTTCTTTCGTTTTTCTCGCCGAAAGTTTTATTTTAATTAATTTTTTTTTTTTTCTGTTTGCGCTGTTTCCTTAAGACATACAATGTTGTTTGAAGTCAAAAACAGAACAGACATTATTGGAGGAAGGGGCTATAATGAAGAGGTGGAATGAGTATACAAGACAATTATATGATGGAGAAATGGAAGAATTAACAGAAGAAGTTACTTAGAATGTCCACCTATTCTAAAAGAAGTCGCTGAAACTGTAAAACATATGAAGAAAGGAAAAACAGCTGGTCCAGATGAAATCACAATAGAAGAATTAGAAGTATTAGGAGAATTTGGAGTAGATATATTAGCCAAAATATTGAATGATATTTACAGCAGTGGATATTTACCCAGCGATATGCTGAAATCTGTATTTATAGCTATACCAAAAAGACCAGGAGCAATTGATTGTGAAGATTTTCGTACAATTAACCTCATAAACCACATCACTAAGCTTCCACTCAGAATCATAAAAGATCAATAGAGAAACAGAAAGACACATATTTGTGCTTCATAGATTATACGAAGGCATTTGATAAAGTAAAACACGATGAACTGATTAAAATGTTGGAAGGTATCAATATTACTGGAAAAGATTTAAGAATAATAAAGAATATTTACTGGAACCAAGTAGCAGCAATTAAAATTGGAAGTATAGAGGGTAGTTACGAATAGATAAAGCTAGGAGTACGACAGGGGTTTGTCTTGTCACAAGACCTTTTCTCCCTATATAGAGAAGAAATAATGAGAGAGATCAAAGAGACGCCAGGAATACTAGTTGGAGGTTATAATATAAATAATATACGCTATGCAGATGACACAGTATTGGTGGCAGATAATTCAACAGACCTACAATAATTGCTCTACAGTGTAGTAACAGAGAGTGCAAGGAAAGGACTCTCCTTGAATATCAAGAAAACAATAACAATGGTGTTATCAATGAAAATGGTGACACGAAAATGTGAAATAGCAATAGAAAGGACAATTCTTAACCAAGTGGATAATTTTAAATACCTAGGGGCGTTTATAACATCAGATGGAAGATGTACGACAGAGATTAAGAGCAGAATAGGGTAGGCAAAAGCCGCATTTAAGAAAATGAAAAGTATCTTGTGCAATAGGTCACTATCACTGAGTGTAAGAAAGAGAGTGCTGAAATGCTATGTAGAACCAGTTTTGCTGTATGGCAGCCAATCTTGGAATGTAAATGAACAAATTAAGAAGAAATTAGAAGCAACAGAGATGTGGTTCCAAAGACGAATATTGCGAATTTCTTGGACTGCCAGAGTAACTAACAACGACTGCCTGAGACAGGCTAATGAATCTAGAACATTATATACAACAATAAAAAAGAGACAAACATCTTTCTTCGGTCATGTGATGAGAAGAGAGACATTGGAGAACATCGTGACAACTGGAAAGGTCGAGGGGAAGAGGGGCAGAGACAGGCCAAGAGAAATAATGCTGAATGGATTGAGACGGTGGCATGAAGGGATACCATTGCAGAGTTGATCCAGAACACCAAAGACCGAGATCTGTGGAGAGCCATAAATGCCTACGTCAGCTGGTACAGCACTTGATGATGGGGATCCAATGAGATGTCAGTGGTCAGTATTCACCGTGATGTTGTGAAACAATCCTTGCATAATTTACATGTGTTCTTCTGGTGTGTCTAACCTGTATAACGTCTATTTGCACTGCTATTTGGGAATCATTCAATTTGTACCATGCAACGGCAGTAGTAAGTCTTAGCAATACAGGAACCATTTAAGCTTGTCTTCATGGATATGGCAACACAAAAGGGTCAGGTTTGCCCGATTGTGAACTCAACACATGAAATAGAAAGTTGCACATTAAACATGGTGGCATGTTTGAGCTTCATACAACGCAATACAAATGATTGACTCTGTGTAACTTACTTTGTCCTATGTATGCTTTGTGGCAATTTTGACTCATCACGATCACACAGAACATGACTTCCATGTTGGTGATCACGGTCACTGTTTACAGCGTGGTCGACCTGTGGGCAATCAGATTCCCTGATCAGAATGCTAGTGTTGTCCGTTGTTGATCAACTGGCAGCTGGATTATCTCGTCTGGTTGTGATGTCTCGTTTATATTATCTTGAACACACACTATAGACTATAAACACAGAGGTAAGTGCTGTAAATTCTGGTGTCATTTATTTCTATTTAATTGGGCATTTACTTTTGAGTTTGTTTATCTGATTTCCGTGACCGTCATAAAAAGATAAATCGCACATTGAAAAATACGTCCACGGATATCGGCGGACATTTATTGAAGTAATGAAAGCAGGGATTGGAGACTATAAATAAATAAATGTTTGCATATCCTTTACAGGACATCTTTGTCAACATCAGCATCTTTCAGCTGATTGCTGTTTTCTTGGCAAGCTTACGCTCAGTAGTTTGCCATTGCTTTCTGAGCGACCGGCTCACATACACCTAAATTACCGACGCGGTTAGAACCGCTACCAATTCTCGCCGACGTCACGTTACTCTCGAGGGTATACAGGATTACGGAGGAAGTCGCTAACTTCTAGGCCAGGGAGACCAGCGACTGGAGACTACACCCGGCAATATAAGCATCGACAGGCTGTGACACATGTTCCCGGAATTGACAACAGCTCCAGGCTGGGTGATGAGTGCCCTCCGATGTACTGCTAACTAGTGCACACCTAAGAAGGCCTCCTTTCTATGCCATGAGATGCAATTGGTATAGGTTAACTGCATATACGTTACAGAACGTCGCAGTCAACCCCGGCATGGTTTTTGGTTGTTTATGATTTTTATGAAAGAAGCAGGTCAGAAGCCTTTTGGGGTTAGTAAATTACTATAGCAAATTCATACCAAATTTAGCGGAAATTACAAGTGTATTTTCCAATGTTTTAAAAGCATCTGTAAAATTAGATGTCAAAGATGCATTATTAATTTCTGCATTGTCAAAATTGAAAATCCTTTTTAGTAATGTACCAATTCTCCGCTTGCCTAATCCTAGGCTCGTTTATTATCTTAGGACAGATGCCAGCAGGATCTCCATCGCTGCAGTATTAGGCCAATTTTATGATGGCATCTTCCACCCGATTTGCTACGTGAGCCGTAAGATCACACCAACTGAGTCCAGATATTCCATATCAGAGTTGGAAGCCCTAAGCGTCATCTATGCGGTGAGGAAGCTCCATCGATTTCTGGCGGGTGTTCACTTCATTGTCCAGACTGACAACTTCCCAATCACGGTCATACAGAGTGGTGTGCATCGGAATGACCGTATATACAGGTGGTCGCTAATACTACAAAATTACACCTTTAGTATAGAGCATATCAAGGGTAAGGATAACATCTTGGCTGATACCCTTAAACGACCATCTGAGGTAGAAATACCAGAAATACCACATAAGAGTGTAGAGTAATAGATGTTAACTTAGTACAGTAAAATATTCTATGTTAAATATGTTACAAATACATAGACATTATGTGCTGAACTAGGTACGAGAACATTAAATTACTATGTGTCCGTAGACATCAAAATTAAGAACTTTGCTCTGAGAAATAATATATCACTTTGTGAACGAGGACAGCTCATTACTTGCTAAGCTCCATATCTGTTCCAGTGAATCATTTTTGTTAAGCAGAGAAAAACAGTGTCAGGACATTACATAAATACAGACACGAAAACTGTGGTCTACGACACAAGCGAACTCTACAGGTGCAATACCCATAAGACACAAGTGTGACTGTGTAATGTATTTCATATACCCAGGATAATTGTATAAATAGTATGCCAATGAAACCATTTTCTGAACATTAAGGGCAACGACTAACCTGAGGTATTTAAATACCATGTATATAAATACTCATTGTGATATGTATTATAACGTTTTAAGATAGTCATAAATTATATGTAGATTATGTCATTTAATTTATATTTAGATTTGGATAATATAATATTTTTCATTTTTTTTTACTTTAGATAGATTATTAATTTACCCACTTATTTAGTTTAAAATTAGAATAGGGTAGTAATTTAAACATAACAACTAATTATAAAATTACAATAATAAATTTAGATAGTAATAGTACCATTTAGTTTATTACATTTCACTTAGTTTCATTTCATTTCAGTTCATTCCATCTTAATGAACCAGTCCATTTAACAAACATTATCATTTAGTATTATAATTAGTTTACACCATAACATTTTTTTCATTTAAAAACATTAGTTATAATTGTGTTATATTTCACATCACCCATATGAGAAAGGTACGTAACTTATTACATTTCACATTACCCATTTCACAAAGGTACATAACTCATCTCACATCAATTTCATTTTAAATAGTTAGATTACATCCCTTAAATTAGATAAATATTAGGAGTAATGTAAGCTTGGTTTAGTATTAATGTGACAGATAGATTAACATAGGTAACACATTAAATATATATGTATATAACTAGTATTAATATGTTAGTATTTAGAATATTATGTTAATAGAATATAGTGGTGAATAATACCAGGGTACAAACCATCAACCTTTTTTTTTTCTTACATGTAAATATATTGTAAATACTTGACTTGTGCAGCGATTTACGCACAGTCATTGAGCTCAACTTTTTGCAAACTGAGCCAAACTTGTACAGTGTCACTCCAAGGTTTTAAATAACTATGAGAGAAAAATGTGTGACAGATGTGTGAAAGTGAAATAGGTGTGACAGAAGTGTGAAAGTGAGAGCGAATGTAAATTATACAAGAGAGAGTGATATCGGTCAGCGGATTTTTCTGCCGCTCAACGCGACTTTTTATTTTTTGTCTGCGTCAAGTGTGTGTTTTCGTTGTTGAAATGTGTTGTCGTGAATGTGGTGTGTGTAGTTTAGTGTAGATCTTAGAGAAAGTATTTTAAGTCTCATAAGACGGAGATGTAGCCACTAATTAGTGTAATACACTTCTTTGTGGCCTCATTCAACCGAATTATGGCACTTGAAAACTTACTTACATACACATGATAGTTAGATACACATGTTAGAGAGTAGATTATACTATTAATATAATCCAAACACGCATACAACCAGAAAAACAAACATATAAATTGCATACACTTTTTGTAGATCAAAGGGAGATAACTCCGGGTCACGGGACATAATAGACAACGAAACACTAACTTAACAGTGAAAGATAACTTTACACGCGGAAGCGAGATAGGTAAAGCCTGTCGCACACAGCTTGTGTAATGGTTGTTTAATATTATATGGGGGACATGAAGCAATTCATGTGTTGACCCTAAGAAAGTCAACTTTGTATGGGTAGTGAGTTAATTTACTATTTGAGGGCAGGTCTTATTAGACAACGGTCCGGTTCAGACATACCTCTAATTAATATAATATTGCGATTGAGAATAGGGCTCACGCCAACCAGACAAGTGTGTGGCGATTGCCAGTAACCAAGTAAAGTGATACGACATTGTGACAATAGGCAGTAGAAGTCTATTAAGTAGCCCAAAGCCAGGTTATCTACAGTCTTTGACAAAAATTAGATACACTAATTTTTTAGAAACCTCTTGCGTCACAACCAATGAGTCAAAGTTGATGACGCAACACAGGAGGGGAGGGTGTGTGTCAAAGACTGGAATACGAGGCCAGAGGTCTGCCTCAAGATAGAACATCACCGGGAAGAGGGGTCAACCTCATATAGACTAGAGGTGATACATTGCCCGGGATAAGGGCAGGGTAGGGGATAGAATGGAGAACTATTAACTAGTTCTCTCATGAGACACGGAGACGGTGACCAGATAGTTATAACTCTGGTCACGACAGAATCACGGCGCCTACATGATAGCCACGATTGCTAATCAACAGAAAATAGCTAATGTAAGCGTGCCAAAAAGAACGGCACGCAGAAAGCCGAAGGACACCTCAAGGTCCTTCCGCGTGGTGTGTAACCACGCGAGGAAGCTAGTCAGACTGGGGACTGACTTTGTAGCGGGCACCTCGTTGTAGTATTGATAGGAGATTTGTGTAACCAAATAGATAGAATTAGCATTAGGGTTTAGAAACTAGGGATAGTAATTCTGTGGCTTTGTGTGTGGTTTTGATAGCGACTGTTATGTACTTGTAAAGAGACAACGGCAATAAAATGTATCATTTATTTCCTCTCACACGACTTGCAAGTTCCTTGTGTGGTGCGAGAGAAGTAATCTGATGATGCCTTACACATGAGTTGTTGACACTCGGCAAGTTTACTTACAGTAATGTGTCAATACTTTATTAACACCCGGTATTCATACCACTGTATGGAAACCAACGCAAGGCGGGCTACTGCCATATCGCCCTCAGCTGTGTTTGGAACGGGGTGTGCGAGGTTACATATTGTGTCCGTAAACCATTCGCCCCAGAGCCGACTGTGTATACGGGTATAAGGTAAATACGTACATGTCAGCGTCTCACACACACGCATTCCAACTTCTCCATACGCACTCAAGGAAAAAACGTCAGGCATTCGTATGGTTCTGTCCACACTGAATATTTATTCAGGCGGACCTGATCACAGTTACAATCGCACACCGGCGTTACTTCAATATATCTATATACACACAAATGTGAGTCTCTGTGGCGAAGTGGTCAAGCCGTTTGTCTCGTGCTCCGAAGGTTGTGGGTTCGATTCCGGGCCGCGTCCTTCGGTTTACGAGTTAAATGTTTCGGAGACTCCTGGGGTCGTCGCTAAAAGCTACGAAGTTCGTGATTTGTACGACGCTTTCCGTGCTTCGGAAAGAGACCGAAGCCATATGGGATAAAACCCGGTGCAATGAAGTACTTGTAAACGATTGCTCAGAAAAACATAACGTACTCCCCTGAGACCGTCTGTGTCCCGTCTGACGTGGTCAAGCTGGTCGGCTAGGCTCGTGGCCCTTGGACCTCCGTGCCGTTAGTGATCCCATTGCTGTCCTAGCCGTCACGTAGTACTGTAGTCCGTCCGTGTTAGGTTAGGTTATTCAGTTGCCGGGGCCCATAAGGGAAGCAAAGAATAGCAATACTGTAGCCTACCACGCATGTCGTAAGAGGCGACTAAGGAGGCTATGGTTCCGTCGCCCTGCTACTGAGTGAGTGCGTGGCGCGACACTGTGAGCTGTGAGTTTTGTGTGAAATGCTTTTGAATCTGCCCAAGGTTTTTTGGAACTTGACTGCATGTTCAGAGCGATGGCAGCTGGCTATGTCCCAGAGTTGACTGGTTTTTGCCTTATGCAGAAATGCGTGGCTGCTGGGCTTCTGGTTGACTGCCACTGCCATCGACGATGAACTGTATTTTCGTGGACTGTGTGGGTGTACATCTAGGAAACATCCAGATGGGAAAATGACTGCCGATTCCATCAGAGATAAACTGGATGTTTCGTGGGGGACTATTGTGTTGACATTCTGGCGGCGGCATTATGCACAGTGTATCTGTGCGGGCTGTTGTTTGTCGAGACTCCTGTCTTTTCCACTTTTCACATTGGGCAGTGGGGAGCGTTTTATGTGATATTCACTGGCACAGGAACGGAGCATAATGGGGACGAACCGTTGCCGTGAAGTTGGAACCGTAACTAACTAACTAACTAACTAACTAACTGACGTCTAGTCTGTTCAGGGCAATGTCCCGTGAACTTATGTCCCCTCCTATCACTCTGTCCATTTGCGTCAGTGTTCTGTCCATGACACGTCTGTGTCCCCACCTGAGTCCTGTCTCCACTCTACCTACTGTCCTGTAGATGCCCTGTCTTATAACCACTCTGTGTCCTGACTTATGTCATATCTCTATTCTGTCGCCTATGCTATAGATGTCCTTACCTATGTCCTGTATGTCGTTATCTAGGTAATCCTGCCTCTATTCTGTCTCTTGTCCTCTCTATGTCCTATATCCACCTTCCCCACACGCTGACATTCTCCCACTCTCCCAGGGTACTGTGTCACCAAATTCTTTCCACATGGCGAGACACAATGTTGTATATGCCTATATAAAAAACTAGTCGGAACTAATTTGTCAGTGTGTTGTTGAAATCTGTCAACACTTTACTCAGGTACCACTCTGATTCATATAGGTATGACTCACTGTTGAAGTATCTACTCACTGATTTATCATCAGCTTAACATTCTTGATATGTTGCTAAGAGTCCCCACTCTCATGCATTCTACTACTGGAAGCTGTTACGAATCCAAGGTTATCTTGACATATAATTATGGTTACCCAATAAAATGCAACTCCTCTCCGACATCCGAAATTGATGCCCGCAACAATTTGTCCCCTTTTACAGAGACCAATCATGGGTATATTTTCCATGGCTCCCGTAAAATGCAACCTCAACATCTTTCTACAAGATATGTGTCTACTGATCTATACCTCTCTAGCTTCCGCTTGTTGATATGTCTGTCATCTGTGTACTCATAATCCATATTAATTTGTGTGTGTCCCCTGTATCAGTGTGATCTCCCTTACTTCAGAATTGGTGTGTGTACGTTATATGTTCGTATACTGTGTCTTTGTGTGTTATATTATATTTAGTGTATGTTTAAATTAGAACTTTAAATGTATGTTCATAATCTATGTACTTTATGTCTTCAAGTGTCACAGGTAGGTTTCTACATCTCACAAATGAAGGCGTATGCTTAATTCTTGAGATGAGTCTCCGAACTGGGATTCTTGAAAACATTAGCATAGTTATAATGTAATTATAACTCTTATAAAATCAGTACACGCGGACATGTGTCACACAGAAGACGAAGACAAATCATTGCAACAAAAGATGTGTGCAAAAAAAATGAACCAATGTCCATACTCCTCATATTAATACATTCATTCGTCCTTTCATACACTTATTGCTCACTCATTTACCCAATGCATTAATAAAAATGGTTATCATGATTCAATAAAAATACGCTCATTGATAGAGCTGATCTATGTTGTAATCGCAATAAGTTTTATAATACAATTATTGTTTTTACACGATTGTGTGATTTCTCTCGGCAAAACTGAGGGAAGAATTTTCCCAATTTGGGTTAAACCTGTGTTATAATAGAAGAAAGGTAATTTAACTAACCTAAATGGATCTAGTAGAACTGAATTAGTTCCCTTAAATCAAAATGTTGTTATTATTTTCTTCTGTACTAATTATTTAAACTACAGACTTTATAGCAAAATATAAGTACTTTCTGGTCGCAAAAAATAATCTTAATAGAATTTAGTACCGTAGTCTCGTTAGAGACATGTAATTTCTAATCTAATAGTTTCTAATTTAATAGTTGCTAATTATATAAATATTACTTCAAATGACATTTTAGTTAACTAAGCTTGCAGAGTTTTATTTGTCTATAATTTACCGTTATTAAAACATTTTTGTGCCTCTGCCAGCTACTATAGTTTACCTGACAAGGAACATTTGTCTGACTGTGCAACTTGAATTAAAATAAATTGAGTCGATACATGTTATGTGAACAACTACATAGTAATTACAATATAACTATCTACACTAATTAACCAAGTAGTCTTTCCAGATGACGGAGATGCTGTCGCGTCGTTGATCTCCTCAACTGTCACATCTGACAGTCTTGTAAGGAAATCGGCTAAAGTGTTTTTGGAACCTGGAATATGCTTGATGGAAAATGAGTAATTTTGCAGAATAAGGGCTCAACTATAAATGCGATTGTTCTTCGGCTGCCCTTTCTCAATCACCATCAACGGGGAATTGTCAGTTTTAATGTCGAAATGCTTTCCGGCAAGATACTTATTTAATTTTAATTACACAATAGACAATTGCGAGGGCCTCAAGTTGAGACGTCCGTACTTAGCTTCTGCTTTAGTCAGCTTCCTACTGACGTAGATTATTGCATGGTAAATATTGTCATAAGCTTGGAGCAGCACTCCAGAGATGGTCGTAGTGCTCGCATCTGTTTTGAGGGTAAACAAAAGATCTTTATTTGGTAACCGTAAAATAGGGATGTTACTAAAAGAATATTTAAATTGTGACATTGCGTTCTTTAAATAAGCACACTGTACATAGATTTTTGCCTTAGTTTCCAATAAATCCGAATATACACTTGTGATTTGTGCCAAATTTGGTATGAACTTGTTGTAATAGTTCACTAAGCCTAACAAGCATCTGACTTGTTTTTTTGTTGTTGTTGTTGTTGTCGGCATCGTGAGGTTTAGAATTTTGCTCACGATTTTATCATCAGTACTCAAGTGGCCTTTTGATATTTTATGGCCTAGAAATTCAATTTCTTCAAATGCCAACTCCACTTTTGTTGGTTTCACAGTGAGTCCAAACAACCTTCTCTTGTCACTGTTATATTTCTTATTTTCATAAGTGAAGTTTATGGGTGTTACTTTACAGTGCAATATGATCACCTCTTTCTCTCATAACGATATTCATGCAAAAATGGTGGAGAAATACATACTATTTCACAAGTCACAAGCAACATTAATAAGCTACTCAAGATAATTGTGGTAGGTGTGGATCACAGTTGGTAAACGCACACTGCTGCTACCATAACATCCAGTAACATTAATAATATAACTGGCATGAAACTAATCGTGCGCCATATTAGCAGATTTCTTTTCCGATGTTCATTCCTTTTGTTATGTCCCTTGAAACACCTGTAATTGTGCGATGTGAGGAAGAAGAAATGAAAGAATGTTCGTGTGTTGCAGATTGTATTGTCTGCTAGAACAAGACTGTTGGGTATCTGTTCTTCGTTCTGAGTAGAGTGTCTGGTTAGTCTGTTGTGTATCCTGTCTGTTTATGTCGGTGTTGTCTTGTGACGTTGTTTTATTGACAGTTTAACCGTTTGTGGACTTACTAATCTGATCTTCAACAATGTTGTTTAAACTGTCACAATCATTTCTTTGAAGGGGAACTATGTTATATAGTCTTTGACACTGATCTGTCATTTTCTGAGTAGTTGCGTCCCTTAGATTTTCTGCTTTTGGTTGCTGTTCTTGATTACTGACATTCCTATTTGTCGTCGTTAATTTCTGTACTCGATTTTTTATGTGATGTTGTCTTTCCCAGCTCTTAATTTCTTTGGGTGTACAATATCTTACATCTGGTAAGCAACCAATGATTAAGTCTGTACACGGATCGTCCAGGATCGCGCACGTAAAAGTGCCTGATAAGAAAGGTGTACAAATACAAGCTGTAGCTAATGGATATTGTTCTATTTTGCGCGAAAATTTTCGGCAACTTATAAACTTTCCTGTATAATCGGTTGCCTTGGCAAGCTCCTTTCTTAGTCCAAGTACAGTACTACCGGAATCGATCAGGAGTTGACATGGTGTGTTATTAACTATACCACAGTGACACTGTAAGTTTCCTTTGGAGGAACTTACTGCGTTCGCATGTTCTACTGACCCTAACACTGTGTGACCGCATTTCAATATCCCATCCTCATAAATCTATGACATGTTTGACAATTATCATAATTTAAAATGTCAATTGCTGCTAGAGCATTCTCTTCACATTCTTTCATTTCTTCTTCCTCACACTCGCTTTCAGAAGATGAGTCAATGAGTACTGCATTCACACTTCTTAATCTTTGGCGACCTTGACAACGTAAGCTATAATGCCCGTAAGATTTGTAAAAGTAACATTTTACGGCACGTCGGTATGTTTCTCTTTTACCCTGCTGTTTTTTCACCATCATATCAAGGTGGGCTGGATAACCAGGGTTTGAATCACACATTTCAAATTGTCCATGAAAAAATTTGCAATATGGACAATGTGGTGCATTGGCTTTTTGTTTTTCCCAGTACCTAAATGGATTTTGTGGTTTTGTGTTTGCTGCTGCCACTATGTTATCATCGTTCTCGTTTGAACTAAAGATTTCCCTATTGGAAGAAAAATAAGCAGAACCTTTTTTTCTAATTGTTCTAAATATTACACATCAGCTTGTTGTAAAAATTTGGCAAACGGTGGTGGAATTGATTAAATAATTTTGTCCATTATCAATAGTTCCCTTAACTTTTCATAGCTTGTATTTACATTAGCAGCGTTCAGCCACTTATTATACACGTCTTGAATGTAATCAATGAACGTCTGATTCGTTTTAGGTTTTAGCTTAGAAAACATTACTTGATACCCTGGTGCATCTAACAAAAAATGTTGCATGATACGTTGGTGTATATAGTCGAAATCTTTCCTGAGGTCTTGCGGAATAGATTCTATGACTTTCAAAATCTCTCCTAACAGATTGTTCATATAAATCATGGCCCAATGTTCTTTCGGTATTTCCTGGTACTTCATTTGATATTCAAAATTTTCAGACCATGCAGAAATTGAGTCGCTTTGGTAGAAAGGTTTAACCACGCCTTTATATTTATTGTATTTGTTTTCTTCTTCTTTACTTTTCAACTTTGTTATTGCAATGTGTACCTGTGATTCGACTTCCAGTTCTTTCATTTTTAACTGTGTCTGCGCCTCAATTTCCTTTAATTTTGTCGCTTCTGCTAACTCTATGTGTTTATTCTTGGCCTCAATTTCTGCTATTTCTTTTTTATGTAAGCGTTTTTGAGCTCTTTCTTCCCTCTCTCTATCCTTTGCAGCTTTTTCTGCAACAGCTTTTCTCTCTTCTATAGCAGCAATTCTATCAGTATGCTCTCCTTATTCTTTCTTTGCCCATTGTTCTAATTTGTCCCCAGTGTACCCTAGATCCTTTCCCGCTTCAATGTACTCTTTCAAAGCTGACATTTTTTACAGGTTATATGTTACAATTGTAATGTGCAACAATAATAGAATTATACACATATAATGCGATACTTCTCGGTGTTAATTTACAGCAATATTACATCACAAAAAATTAGTGTGCTACTCTAAATGCACTATCACACAAAAAATGAGTACTTATCTGAATTCAATCAATTTCAGCTGGTGTCTCTCTGCTGTCCAGATGATTTACTGCTCGAGCTTGTATATACTCTGGGTTGTTGACATCTGTTCTATTTTCTAGCTCTACTTCTGTTTTGCAGAAGAGCAACAATTAGTAACAAAAGTGTAGGAACACAAAAAGAACACAATCTTTGTCTGTCGAGTCGATACTTCAGAGTAGGGGAAATAAACGCGCTATCTATGTTTGAGAATATCGTTGGTCGTCTTCTCTTCTGTCGTGTTTAGTTAAATATGGTAGTCTTCACCGCCCGTGGAACATCAACTGAAACGTCATTCTGAAAACATGATGAAATGGAAACAAATAGGTATTTTAAATTCCTGCGAGAAAAAACGAACTAAACATTAACAAACGTTGCACATACCTTACAAGGAGATCCACGTGTCGCGAAATACAGGTGAAAAATCCGAAATCAGAAGCACTCAATAAATATAAAAATGAATAATAAAATAAGATAAAATACACACGAACGCATACAATACGACACACAGACGTTTCGATTCTAAGAATCTTTGTCAATGACAACACAGATAGCTGACGACAAAAACACAAACACACGACCTATCACTTATAGTGCACAACCTGATAATTCCATGTGGGGCAGAAAATGTGACTTGGCCAGCTGCGAAAACGCGTGGCGCAGAATTGAAAATGGGTTGCCAAAAAGGATTTGAGTAGCCAAAAATATGTGAACAGTCTGCTATGGAAACATAGAAATGTGGGGACAATTAAGTCTAGATATCGCGGGGGGGGGGGGGGGGACAGCACGGTAATAGGTAGTGTAAACAATTGGGGAAGATGCCACAGTTATAATTCCTGTCGGGTGGATGCATCCCAGATTGTTGATTAGCTGGCATTCAATTCTACAGGAATTAATACTGTCGTGGACGCTACAGTATAACTGTGGCATCTTCCCCAATTGTTTACACTACCTATTACAGTGCTTTCCCCCCCCCCCCCCCGCGATATCTAGACTTAATTGTCCCCACATATCTATGTTTCCATAGCAGACTGTTCACATATTTTTGGCTACTCAAATCCTTTTTGGCAACCCATTTTCAATTCTGCGCCACGCGTTTTCGCAGCAGGCCATGTCACATTTTCTGCCCCACATGGAATTATCAGGTTGTGCACTATAAGTGATAGGTCGTGTGTTTGTGTTTTTGTCGTCAGCTATCTGTGTTGTCATTGACAAAGATTCTTAGAATCGAAACGTCTGTGTGTCGTATTGTATGCGTTCGTGTGTATTTTATCTTATTTTATTATTCATTTTTATATTTATTGAGTGCTTCTGATTTCGGATTTTTCACCTGTATTTCGCGACACGTGGATCTCCTTGTAAGGTATGTGCAACGTTTGTTAATGTTTAGTTCGTTTTTTCTCGCAGGAATTTAAAATACCTATTTGTTTCCATTTCATATTGTTATATCCTGCTGCAGCCGCTGCTTTTTCTCTCTGAAAACATGATGCACGTTAATTTCCTATCAATGTATCAAATGTACATATGTTTTTACTTTCAGTCAGTATCTTCACTCACTTTTAAACTCAAGTTATTAATCACTCATTATTTTAAATTCTGACTTTAAATTGTGACTACACAATCAATTTGTTGGACACCACTTTACCTATACGTATATTCAGGCTTTTGGATTCATTCACTCATTCGATTGACCACTTTCTGACACCACTTTAAATTGGACTTGTCAGCGTCTTACACACACGCATTCCAACTTCTCCATACGCACTCAAGGAAAAAACGTCAGTCATTCGTATGGTTCTGTCCACACTGGATATTTATTCATGCGAAACTGATCACAGTTACAATCGCACACCGGCTATACTTCAATATATCTATATACACACAAATGCCGCCTTATACGTTCATAGCACACAATTCATTACATAAATCCAACACTCGCTATCTTCAACCCAGCACTCTCGCAAAAGCTATTTCACTATCTCAATTGCTCAGAAAAGCATAACGTCCTCCCCTGAAACCGTCTGTGTCACGTCTGACGTGGTCAAGCTGGTCGGCTAGGCTTGTGGCCCTTTGACCCCCGTGCCGTTAGTGATCCCCGTGCTGTCCTAGCCGTCACGTAGTACCTTAGTCCGTCCGTGTTAGGTTAGGTTATTCAGTACACTGACGTCTAGTCTGTTCAGGGCAGTGTCCCGTGAACTGATGTCCCCTCCTATCACTCTGTCCTGTTGCGTCAGTGTTCTGTCCATGACAAATGTGTGTCCCCACCTAAGTCATATCTCCACTCTATCTACTGTCCTGTAGATTTCCTGTCTTTTGACCACTATGTGTCCTGACTTATGTCATATCTCTATTCTGTCGCCTATGCTATAGATGTCCTTCCCTATGTCCTGTATGTCGTTATCTAGGTAATCCTGCCTCTATTCTGTCTCTTGTCCTCTCTATGTCATATATCGACCTTCCCCGCACGCTGACCGTACAGTACAGGGTCCTTGTATACACATCAATGAGCAATGGACCTGAGGTAAGTCAATAGAAGTGAGAGTCCCTTGTATACACATCAATGAGCAATGGACCTGATGTAAGTCAATAGAAGTGGGAGTCCCTTGTATACACATCAATGAGCAATGGGCCTGAGGTAAGTCAATAGAAGTGGAAGTCCCTTGTATACACTTCAATGGACAATGGACCTGGGGTAAGTCAATAGAAGTGGAAGTCCCTTGTGTACACATCAATGGACAATGGATCTGGGGTAAGTCAATAGAAGTGGAAGTCCCTTGTATACACATCAATGGACAATGGATATGGGGTAAGTCAATAGAAGTGGAAGTCCCTTGTATACACATCAGTGGACAATGGATATGGGGTAAGTCAATCGAAGTGGAAGTCCCTTGTATACACATCAATGGGCAATGAACCTGAGGTAAGTCAATAGAAGTGGAAGTCCCTTGTATACACATCAATGGACAATGGATCTGGGTTAAGTCAATAGAAGTGGAAGTCCCTTGTACACACATCAATGGACAATGGATCTGGGGTAAGTCAATAGAAGTGGAAGTCCCTTGTATACACATCAATGGACAATGGATCTGGGGTAAGTCAATAGAAGTGGAAGTCCCTTGTATACACATACATGGACAATGGATCTGGGGTAAGTCAATAGAAGTGGAAGTCCCTTTTATACACATCAATGGACAATGGACCTGAGGTAAGTCAATAGAAGTGGAAGTCCCTTGTATACACATCAATGGACAATGGATCTGGGGTAAGTCAATAGAAGAGGGAGTCCCTTGTACACACATCAATGGACAATGGACCTGAGAAAAGTCATTAGAAGTGGAAGTTCCTTGTATACACATCAATGGACAATGGATCTGAGGTAAGTCAATAGAAGTGGAAGTCCCCTGTACACCTCTAAGACTGATATATCTATGTAAATATCGGCACTTCCAGAGTGACGTCATCAGTGCAAGGCCGAGAGACTTTACTTCCCAATACATTTCTGTGCACATACTGTAGGCTGGCTGGAGCTGGGGACCAGGTAACACTAGCAACATTAAGTCATTTTTATATCTGATGTGTCATGTTGTGTACATGGTGATAGACCCACATGTTGTATAGACAACTCGGCACTAACAGGAAATGATTATATCTCATGTGTCGTGTTGTTTACATGGTGCTAGACCCACATGTTGTATAGACAACTCGACACTAACAGGTCATGTTTATATATGATGTGTCGTGTTGTGTACATGGTGCTAGACCCACATGTTGTATAGACAACTCGGCACTAACAGGACATGTTTATATCTCATGTGTCGTGTTGTGTACATGGTGCTAGACCCACATGTTGTATAGACAACTCGACACTAACAGGTCATGTTTATATCTGATGTGTGGTGTTGTGTACATGGTGCTAGACCCAAATGTTGTATAGACAACTCGACACTAACAGGTCTTATTTATATCTGTTGTGTCGTGTTGTGTACATGGTGCAAGACCCACATATTGTATAGACAACTCGGCACTAACAGGCCATGTTTATATCTGATGAGTCGTGTTGTGTACATGGAGCTGGATCCTCATTTTGTATAGACAACTCGGCACTAATAGGTCATGTTTAATTCTGATGAGTCGTGTTGTGTACATGATGTAAGACCCACATGTTGTATAGACAACTCGGCACTAATAAGTCATGTTTATATCTGATGTGTTGTGTTGTGTACATGTTGCTAGACCCACATGTTGTATAGAAAACTCGGCACTAACAGGTCACGTTTATATCTCATATGTCGTGTTGTGTGCATGGTGATAGACCCACATATTGTGTAGACAACTCGGCATTAACAGGTCATGTTCATATATGATGTGTCGTGTTGTGTACGTGGTGCTAGACACACATTTTATATAGACAACTCAGCACTAACAGGTAATGTTTATATCTGATGTGTGGTGTTGTGTACATGGTGCTAGACCCACATGTTGTGTAGACAACTCGGCACTAATAGGTCATGTTTATATCTGATGTGTCGTGTTGTGTACATGGTGCTAAACCCAAATGTTGTATAGACAACTCGGCACTAACAGGACATGTTTATATCTCATGTGTCGTGTTGTGTACATGGTGCTAGACCCACATGTTGTATAGACAACTCGACACTAACAGGTCATGTTTATATCAGATGTGTCGTGTTGTGTACATGGTGCTAGACTCACATGTTGTATAGACAACTCGGCATTAACAGGTCATGTTTATATCTGATGTGTGGTGTTATGTACATGGGGCTAGGCCACATGTTGTATAGACAACTCGACACTAACAGGTCATGTTTATATTTGATGTGTCGTGTTGTGTACATGGTGCTAGATCCACATGTTGTATAGACAACTCGACACTAACAGGTCATGTTTATATCTGATGTGTCGTGTTGTGTACATGGTGCAAGACCCACATATTGTATAGACAACTCGGCACTAACAGGCCATGTTTATATCTGATGAGTCGTGTTGTGTACATGGAGCTGGATCCTCATAGACAACTCGGCTCCAATAGGTCTTGTTTAATTCTGATGAGTCGTGTTGTGTACATGGTGTAAGACCCACATGTTGTATAGACAACTCGGCACTAACAAGTCATGTTTATATCTGATGTGTAGTGTTGTGTACATGTTGCTAGACCCACATGTTGTATAGACAACTCGGCACTAACAGGTCATGTTTATATCTCATATGTCGTGTTGTGTACATGGTGCTAGACCCACATATTGTGTAGACAACTCGGCAATAACATGTCATGTTCATATATGATGTGTGGTGTTGTGTACATGGTGCTAGACACACATTTTATATAGGCAACTCAGCACTACCAGGTAATGATTATATCTGATGTGTCGTGTTGTGTACATGGTGCTAGACCCACATGTTGTGTAGACAACTCGGCACTAATAGGTCATGTTTATATCTGATGTGTCGTGTTGTGTACATGGTGCTAGACACACATTCTGTATAGACAACTGGGCACTAACAGGTCATGTTTATATCTGATGTGTCGTGTTGTGTACATGGTGCTAGACCTAAATGTTGTATAGACAACTCGGCACTAACAGGACATGTTTATATCTCATGTGTCGTGTTGTGTACATGGTGCTAGACCCAAATGTTGTATAGACAACTCGACACTAACCGGTCATGTTTATATCTGATGTGTCGTGTTGTGTACATGGGGCTAGGCCCACATGTTGTATAGACAACTCGACACTAACAGGTCATGTTTATATTTGATGTGTCGTGTTGTGTACATGGTGCTAGACCCACATGTTGTATAGACAACTCGGCATGAACAGGACATGTTTATATCTCATGTGTCGTGTTGTGTACATGGTTCTAGACCCACATGTTGTATAGACAACTCGACACTAACAGGTCATATTTATATCTGATGTGTGGTGTTGTGTACATGGTGCTAGACCCACATGTTGTATAGACAACTCGACACTAACATGTCATGTTTATATCTGATGTGTCGTGTTGTGTACATGGTGCAAGACCCACATATTGTATAGACAACTCGGCATTAACAGGCCATGTTTATATCTGATAAGTCGTGTTGTGTACATGGATCTAGATCCTCATGTTGTATAGACAACTCGGCACTAATAGGTCATGTTTAATTCTGATGAGTCGTGGTGTGTGCATGGTGTAAGACCCACATGTTGTATATACAACTCGGCACAAACAAGTCATGTTTATATCTGATGTGTTGTGTTGTGTACATGTTGCTAGACCCACATGTTGTATAGACAACTCGGCACTAACAGGTCATGTTTATATCTCATATGTCGTGTTGTGTACATGGTGCTAGACCCACATATTGTGTAGACAACTCGGCATTAACAGGTCATGTTCATATATGATGTGTCGTGTTGTGTACGTGGTGCTAGACACACATGTTATATAGACAACTCAGCACTAACAGGTCATGTTTATATCTGATGTGTGGTGTTGTGTACATGGTGCTAGACCCACATGTTGCGTAGACACCTCGGCACTAATAGGTCATGTTTATATCTGATGTGTCGTGTTGTGTACATGTTGCTAGACACACATTCTGTATAGACAACTGGGCACTAACAGGTCATGTTTATATCTGATGTGTCGTGTTTTGTACATGGTGCTAGACCCAAATGTTGTATAGACAACTCCGCACTAACAGGACATGTTTATATCTCATGTGTCGTGTTGTGTACATGGTGCTAGACCCAAATGTTGTATAGACAACTCGACACTAACCGGTCATGTTTATATCTGATGTGTCGTGTTGTGTACATGGTGCTAGACCCACATGTTGTATAGACAACTCGGCATGAACAGGACATGTTTATATCTCATGTGTCGTGTTGTGTACATGGTGCTAGACCCACATGTTGTATAGACAACTCGACACTAACAGGTCATATTTATATCTGATGTGTGGTGTTGTGTACATGGTGCTAGACCCACATGTTGTATAGACAACTCGACACTAACATGTCATGTTTATATCTGATGTGTCGTGTTGTGTACATGGTGCAAGACCCACATATTGTATAGACAACTCGGCATTAACAGGCCATGTTTATATCTGATGAGTCGTGTTGTGTACATGGATCTGGATCCTCATGTTGTAAAGACAACTCGGCACTAATAGGTCATGTTTAATTCTGATGAGTCGTGATGTGTGCATGGTGTAAGACCCACATGTTGTATATACAACTCGGCACAAACAAGTCATGTTTATATCTGATGTGTTGTGTTGTGTACATGTTGCTAGACCCACATGTTGTATAGACAACTCGGCACTAACAGGTCATGTTTATATCTCATATGTCGTGTTGTGTACATGGTGCTAGACCCACATATTGTGTAGACAACTCGGCATTAACAGGTCATGTTCATATATGATGTGTCGTGTTGTGTACGTGGTGCTAGACACACATGTTATATAGACAACTCAGCAATAACAGGTCATGTTTATATCTGATGTGTGGTGTTGTGTACATGGTGCTAGACCCACATGTTGCGTAGACAACTCGGCACTAATAGGTCATGTTTATATCTGATATGTCGTGTTGTGTACATGTTGCTAGACAAACATTCTGTATAGACAACTGGGCACTAAGAGGTCATGTTTATATCTGATGTGTCGTGTTTTGTACATGGTGCTAGACCCAAATGTTGTATAGACAACTCGGCACTAACAGGACATGTTTATATCTCATGTGTCGTGTTGTGTACATGGTGCTAGACCCAAATGTTGTATAGACAACTCGGCACTAACAGGTCATGTTTATATCTGATGTGTGGTGTTATGTACATGGGGCTAGGCCCACATGTTGTATAGACAACTCGACACTAACAGGTCATGTTTATATTTGATGTGTCGTGTTGTGTACATGGTGCTAGACCCACATGTTGTATAGACAACTCGGCACGAACAGGACATGTTTATATCTCATGTGTCGTGTTGTGTACATGGTGCTAGACCCACATGTTGTATAGACAACTCGACACTAACAGGTCATATTTATATCTGATGTGTGGTGTTGTGTACATGGTGCTAGACCCACATGTTGTATAGACAACTCGACACTAACATGTCATGTTTATATCTGATGTGTCGTGTTGTGTACATGGTGCAAGACGCACATGTTGTATAGACAACTCGACACTAACATGTCATGTTTATATCTGATGAGTCGTGTTGTGTACATGGAGCTGGATCCTCATAGACAACTCGGCACTAATAGGTCATGTTTAATTCTGATGAGTCGTGTTGTGTACATGGTGTAAGACCCACATGTTGTATAGACAACTCGGCACTAACAAGTCATGTTTATATCCGATATGTTGTGTTGTGTACATGTTGCTAGACCCACATGTTGTATAGACAACTCGGCACTAACAGGTCATGTTTATATCTCATATGACGTGTTGTGTACATGGTGCTAGACCCACATATTGTGTAGACAACTCGGCAGTAACATTTCATGTTCATATATGATGTGTCGTGTTGTGTACATGGTGCTAGACACACATTTTATATAGACAACTCAGCACTAACAGGACATGTTTATATCTCATGTGTCGTGTTGTGTACATGGTGCTAGACCCACATGTTGTATAGACAACTCGACACTAACAGGTCATATTTATATCTGATGTGTGGTGTTGTGTACATGGTACTAGACCCACATGATGTATAGACAACTCGACACTAACATGTCATGTTTATATCTGATGTGTCGTGTTGTGTACATGGTGCAAGACCCACATATTGAATAGACAACTCGGCACTATCAGGCCATGTTTATATCTGATGAGTCGTGTTGTGTACATGGAGCTGGATCCTCATGTTGTATAGACAACTCGGCACTAATAGGTCATGTTTAATTCTGATGAGTCGTGTTGTGTACATGGTTTAAGACCCACATGTTGTATAGACAACTCGGCACTAACAAGTCATGTTTATATCTGATGTGTTGTGTTGTGTACATGTTGCTAGACCCACATGTTGTATAGACAACTCGGTACTAACAGTTCATGTTTATATCTCATATGTCGTGTTGTGTACATGGTGCTAGACCCACATATTGTGTAGACAACTCGGCATTAACAGGTAATGTTTATATCTGATGTGTGGTGTTGTGTACATGGTTCTAGACCCACATATTGTGTAGACAACTCAGCACTAACAGGTCATGTTTATATCTGATGTGTGGTGTTGTGTACATGGTGCTAGACCCATATGTTGTGTGGACAACTCGGCACTAATAGGTCATGTTTATATCTGATATGTCGTGTTGTGTACATGTTGCTAGACAAACATTCTGTATAGACAACTGGGCACTAAGAGGTCATGTTTATATCTGATGTGTCGTGTTTTGTACATGGTGCTAGACCCAAATGTTGTATAGACAACTCGGCACTAACAGGACATGTTTATATCTCATGTGTCGTGTTGTGTACATGGTGCTAGACCCAAATGTTGTATAGACAACTCGGCACTAACAGGTCATGTTTATATCTGATGTGTGGTGTTATGTACATGGGGCTAGGCCCACATGTTGTATAGACAACTCGACACTAACAGGTCATGTTTATATTTGATGTGTCGTGTTGTGTACATGGTGCTAGACCCACATGTTGTATAGACAACTCGGCACGAACAGGACATGTTTATATCTCATGTGTCGTGTTGTGTACATGGTGCTAGACCCACATGTTGTATAGACAACTCGACACTAACAGGTCATATTTATATCTGATGTGTGGTGTTGTGTACATGGTGCTAGACCCACATGTTGTATAGACAACTCGACACTAACATGTCATGTTTATATCTGATGTGTCGTGTTGTGTACATGGTGCAAGACGCACATGTTGTATAGACAACTCGACACTAACATGTCATGTTTATATCTGATGAGTCGTGTTGTGTACATGGAGCTGGATCCTCATAGACAACTCGGCACTAATAGGTCATGTTTAATTCTGATGAGTCGTGTTGTGTACATGGTGTAAGACCCACATGTTGTATAGACAACTCGGCACTAACAAGTCATGTTTATATCCGATATGTTGTGTTGTGTACATGTTGCTAGACCCACATGTTGTATAGACAACTCGGCACTAACAGGTCATGTTTATATCTCATATGACGTGTTGTGTACATGGTGCTAGACCCACATATTGTGTAGACAACTCGGCAGTAACATTTCATGTTCATATATGATGTGTCGTGTTGTGTACATGGTGCTAGACACACATTTTATATAGACAACTCAGCACTAACAGGACATGTTTATATCTCATGTGTCGTGTTGTGTACATGGTGCTAGACCCACATGTTGTATAGACAACTCGACACTAACAGGTCATATTTATATCTGATGTGTGGTGTTGTGTACATGGTACTAGACCCACATGATGTATAGACAACTCGACACTAACATGTCATGTTTATATCTGATGTGTCGTGTTGTGTACATGGTGCAAGACCCACATATTGAATAGACAACTCGGCACTATCAGGCCATGTTTATATCTGATGAGTCGTGTTGTGTACATGGAGCTGGATCCTCATGTTGTATAGACAACTCGGCACTAATAGGTCATGTTTAATTCTGATGAGTCGTGTTGTGTACATGGTTTAAGACCCACATGTTGTATAGACAACTCGGCACTAACAAGTCATGTTTATATCTGATGTGTTGTGTTGTGTACATGTTGCTAGACCCACATGTTGTATAGACAACTCGGTACTAACAGTTCATGTTTATATCTCATATGTCGTGTTGTGTACATGGTGCTAGACCCACATATTGTGTAGACAACTCGGCATTAACAGGTAATGTTTATATCTGATGTGTGGTGTTGTGTACATGGTTCTAGACCCACATATTGTGTAGACAACTCAGCACTAACAGGTCATGTTTATATCTGATGTGTGGTGTTGTGTACATGGTGCTAGACCCATATGTTGTGTGGACAACTCGGCACTAATAGGTCATGTTTATATCTGATGTGTCGTGTTGTGTACATGGTGCTAGACACACATTCTGTATAGACAACTGGGCACTAACAGGTCATGTTTATATCTGATGTGTGGTGTTATGTACATGGGGCTAGGCCCACATGTTGTATAGACAACTCGACACTAACAGGTCATGTTTATATTTGATGTGTCGTGTTGTGTACATGGTGCTAGACCCACATGTTGTATAGACAACTCGGCACGAACAGGACATGTTTATATCTCATGTGTCGTGTTGTGTACATGGTGCTAGACCCACATGTTGTATAGACAACTCGACACTAACAGGTCATATTTATATCTGATGTGTGGTGTTGTGTACATGGTGCTAGACCCACATGTTGTATAGACAACTCGACACTAACATGTCATGTTTATATCTGATGTGTCGTGTTGTGTACATGGTGCAAGACGCACATGTTGTATAGACAACTCGACACTAACATGTCATGTTTATATCTGATGAGTCGTGTTGTGTACATGGAGCTGGATCCTCATAGACAACTCGGCACTAATAGGTCATGTTTAATTCTGATGAGTCGTGTTGTGTACATGGTGTAAGACCCACATGTTGTATAGACAACTCGGCACTAACAAGTCATGTTTATATCCGATATGTTGTGTTGTGTACATGTTGCTAGACCCACATGTTGTATAGACAACTCGGCACTAACAGGTCATGTTTATATCTCATATGACGTGTTGTGTACATGGTGCTAGACCCACATATT
>CAWUFQ010000497.1:0-2500 GCA_963921405.1 Cepaea hortensis | reverse complement strand
ACAGGCACATACATGACCAGATCCATCCACCCATCCCCCAACCCATACATCCCACACATACCCCCACATACACCATCTCACCACACACACACACACACACACATCTCCCACCCACCACACAACCCCCACACACATCCACCACACATCTCCCCAGACATCCACCACCCACCCACACACAAACCCAGGCACACATGCATGCAACCACCCATCCATGCAAACTCACACATCCCCCACCTTCACACATCTCTCCACCCACACGCACACATCCTCCACCCATCCCATACCTACCAACACTCACTCACCCACATACCCTCCACCACCAACCCACATACCCCAACCACTCATCCATACACACATCCCCAACAACATATCCAACACCCACACACACATATTCCCGCCAACTCACATATACTGCACTTACCCACACACAAAACCCAAACCCACACATTCCCCACTTATACACATATCACCCACCCAGACAATCTCCCCCATCCACACATCCGTACCCACACACACATACATCGCCTCCCACCCCCAACCTACACACACTCACCCTCCCACACATCCTCCACCCACCCACTCACCAACCACCCCACCCTCCCGATCTCCAGTCCTCAATCACACATCCATTAATTACACATGTCACCACCCATACCCATACACTCACACACACACACCTCCCCACACATACACACATCGTCACCCATCACAACATTCCTCATCCAAAAAACACACCACTCACTCACACACACTCCAGAGAGAGAGAGAGAGAGAGAGAGAGAGAGAGAGAGAGAGAGAGAGAGAGAGAAAGAGAATGAAAGTGAGAAAGAGAGAGTGAGAAAGAGAGAGCGAGAGAAAGAGTGAGAGAGAGACTAAAAGTGAGAAAGAGAGACAGTGAGAAAGAAAGAGAGAGAGAATGAAAGTGAGAAAGAGAGAAAGTGAGAAAGAGAGAGAGGGAATGAAAGTGAGAAAGATAAAAAGTGAGAAAGAAAGAGAGAATGAAAGTGAGAAATAGAGAAAGTGAGAGAGAGAGAGAGAGAGAGAGAGAGAGAGGAGAGAGAGAGAGAGAGAGAGAGAGAATGAAAGTGAGAACGTGAGAAAGAGAGAGAGACGGTGAGAGATATATAGAGAGAGAGAGAGAAAGAGAGAGAGAAAGTGCGAAAGAGAGAAAGTGCGAAACAGAGAGAGTCAGAGAGAGAGGTTCGGCGAGAGATAGAGAAAAAGACCAGGATAAAGTCAGAGAGACATCAACGGAGAGAGTGAGAAAGGAGACAGAGAGAGATAACGAGAGACAGAGAGACAAAGTGAGAGAATAAGACACACGGAGACAGACAGTGAGACAGACAGAGCGAGATATATAGAGAGAAAGAGAGAGTAAGAGAGACAGACAATGAGAGACAGAGAGACAGACTGACAGATATATATATATATATATATATATATATATATATATATATATATATATACATATATATATATATATATATATATATATATATATATATATATATATATATATATATATATATATATACTAGCTGACCCGGCCCGGCTTCGCCCAGGCCCTGGAGGGGATCTATCTATCTATCAGTCTGTCTGTCTGCTTGTTTGTCTGTCTGTCTGGCTGACCCGGCCCGGCTTCACCCAGTCCCTGGTGGGGAGCATCTCATTTAATTCATATAAGTAGTCATATAAGCTCTCCCGTTCCCGACTATCTGTCTGTCTATCTGTCTGTCTGTCTGTCTGTCTGACCCGGCCCGGCTTCACCCTGTCCCTGGTGGGGAGCATCTCATTTAATTCATATACGTAGTCATATAAGCTCTCCCGTTCCCGACTTTCTGTCTGTCTATCTATCTATCTGACCCGGCGTGGTTTCGCCCAGCTCCTGGCGCACAGTAACTAAAAAGAATGTCCTTCCACACACCATTCATTATTTTTAATGAAAACTTTTTTAATCACCGACATGACAGTTGATAAGTTCTTTAAGCAGAGAAAGATGGGTTACAATGTTATGCATTATGCATTATTTTTATGAAAACTTTGAAAATACCTTAAAGATTATATCATTATTTATTATAACTCATATGCCTCAAAATAACTATAGACAAAGAGTTTAACAATAGTGCAAGTAAGTCCAACAATTAGTTAATTAGTTAGTTAGTCGCGGTTCCAACTTCACAGCAACGGGTCGTCCCCATTATGCTCCATTCCTGTGCCAGTGAATATCAGACAAAACACTCCCCACTGCCCACTGTGAAAAGTGGAAAAGACAAGAGTCTCGACAAACAACAGCCCGCACAGATACACTGTGCATAATGCCGCCGCCAGAATGTCAACACACCAGTCCCCCACAAAACACGCAGTTCATTTCTGATGGAATCGGCAGTCATTTTCCTATCTGGATGTTTCCTAGATGTTCACCCACACAGTCCACGAAATACAGTTCATCGTCGACGGCAGTGGCAGTCAACCAGAAGCCCAGCAGCCACGCATTTCTGCA
>CAWUFQ010000496.1:310000-333317 GCA_963921405.1 Cepaea hortensis | reverse complement strand
AGGAGGAATGAGGAGGAGGAAGGAGGAGGAGAGGAGAGAGGAGAATGTGAAGGGAGGAGGAGGGATAGGGAGGAGGGGAAAGAGGAAGAGGGTAGGAGGAAGAGAGGAGAGGAGTAGGGGAGGATGTAGAGGAGGAGAGGGAGGAGGAGGGAGGAGAGGAAGGGAGGAGAGGAGGAGGAGAGGGAGGAGGAGGATGGAGGAGGGGAGAGGAAGAGGGAGGAGGAAAAGAGGAGGAGGAGGAGGGAGAGGGAGGAGGGAAAGAGGAAGAGGGTAGGAGGAGGAGGAGGGGAGAGGAGGAGGAGGGGAGGAGAAGGAGGAGGAGGGAGGAGGAGGAAGGAGGAGGGAGGAGGCAGAGGGAGAAAGAAGGAAGGAGGAGGAGGAAGGAGGAGAGGAAGAGGGAGAGGAGGGAGGAAGGAAAGGGAGGGGGGAAGAGGAGGAGGAGGGAGGAGGAAGAGGGAGGAGGAGGAGGGAGAGGGAGGAGGGAAAGAGGAAGAGGGTAGGAGGAGGAGGAGGGGAGAGGAGGAGAAGGAGGGAGGAGGAGAAGGAGGAGGAGGGAGGAGGGGGGGATAGGAGGAGGGAGGAGGCAGAGGGAGAAGAAGGAAGGAGGAGGAGGAAGGAGGGAGAGGAAGGAGGGAGAATGAGGAGGGGAGGAAGGAAAGGGAGGTAGAAGAGGAGAGGGAGGAGGAAAGAGGTAGGGGGAGGAGGAGATAGAGGGAGGAGGAGGAGGGAAAGGGAGGAGGAAGAGGAGGAGAAGGGAGGAGGAGGGTGGGAGGGAGGAGGAGGAGGAGGAGGGAGGAGGAGGGAGGAGGTAGGAGGAGGAGGAAGAGGGAAGAGGGAGAAGAAGGGAGAAGGAGGAGTGAGGATGATGAGGGAGAAGGAGGCAGGAGGAGGAGGAGGGAGGCAGGAGGAGGAGGAGGGATAAGGAGGGAGAGGGAGGAGAAGGGAAGATGAGGGAGGAGGGGGGAGGAGGGGAGGGAGAGGAGGGAGGAGGATGGAGGAGGAGGGGAGAGGAAGAGGGAGAAGAAAGAGGGAGAAGGAGGAGGGAGTCGGGAGAGGGATGAGAGGAGGAAGAAGAGGAGGAGGGTGGAGGGAGGAGGTAGAGTGAGGAGGAGGAGGAGAAGAGAGGAGGAGAGAGTTCGCCATTCCGAATTCATACTCGTCTAGTTCTTCCCTTCTACACGACTGTAGATAACTTCCTTACACATAAAAGATGAATGTTATTGATATTGCCGTGGCATGGAGGAATATCAGCAGCAGAGTTGATCCAAAAAACCAAAGACTGAGATCTACGGAGAGCCATGAACGCCTACGACAGCCGGCACGGCACTTGATGATGATGATTGCCGTGTGACGATTCTGTGTAGTCACGTCATTTCTTCCCTTTCCCTAGCGTTTTGGTTCGGGGATTCTTTCATCATCATCATCATATATTTACGTACGTATTTTGGGAGGGGAGGAGGGAGGAGGAGGAAGAAGAAAAAAAAACTATGACAGTTGACAGCTCTGGAATGAAAGGAAGGTGTGTAGAAAATTTCATCTCAATCGGATGGGCCGTTCGCGAACAAATAAAGGACATACATATTTACATATTTCCATACATACACTTTGTTTTATAGATATAGATGTTGTGTTTGCTGTAATATAGCTAGACGTGAACCTAGAAGCACGCAGATTTATGTAGATATTAATGTTGTGTTTGTTGTATATCGCTAAACTTTGAAGCTGGAAGCGCGAGGAAATATGTATATATTAATGTTGTGTTTGCTGTAATATCGCTTCAGCAAACGTGATGTTAGGGTTACGTGGAAGCTGCGTTGACAGTCATAGTAGAATGTGTTCTAGAATACAGTAAACAACAGATGCGTCAAAGGTATGGAGTTAAAACACAAATATCTTTATTTCCTCGACAGCAAACGTCAGCTATAGCTACGCCGGCCCTTTAAGCCGTTACACATTCCCGCTAGCCCCTGACCTCCCTATACTCCACGGCCTATCGTCATGACCAGTTGCTACTTTAATTCTCTGACACAAGTGATTGTAACTTGACTACTTACGACCTTACAGCTCCACTTGACCTCCTGTCATCACAGGGCTGTCGACCCGCCCAAACTACACAGCTGGGCTCGCTCGCTTCGATGTAGTGTGCTCAGTCGCCTGGTTGCTGTGGCATCTCTGCTAGCCATCATTTATTGGTTGTTGCGGAATAAACTATCTCGCCTGTTTGTTGTCTAACTTTCCTGATGGTCCATATCTTTGCTCTCATCACCACTTTCTGGCTCTGGCTCTCAGTTTTATGTAAAGTGGCCGCGATGGCGGTTTTCAGCAGACTGACTTTCTGTCTGCGGCTTTCTGCGCTTGACCCTTCCATCACGTGGCCTGAGCTCGCTATCTGACTGGTTCTTAAATTTAGCCATCAATTTGTTCGAGTCCTTTCTTCAAAATGACTGTGACTATTCGTCACTAATACCGACTAGTTCCTGAATTGTTGTCCGTCGATTTTTCGGTTGGGCTGGAAGAATGAGGAATTATGTATATATTAATGTTGTGTTTGCTGTTATATCGCTAGACTTAAACATATAAGTGCTAGGAAATGTGTGTATATTAATGTTGTGTTTGCTGTTTTATCGCTAGACTTAAACATAGAAGTGCTAGGAAATGTGTGTATATTAATGTTGTGTTTGCTGTAGTATCGCTAGACTTAAACATATAAGTGCTAGGAAATGTGTGTATATTAATGTATTGTTTGCTGTTTTATCGCTAGACTTAAACATAGAAGTGCTAGGAAATGTGTGTATATTAATGTTGTGTTTGCTGTTTTATCGCTAGACTTAAACATAGAAGTGCTAGGAAATGTGTGTATATTAATGTTGTGTTTGCTGTAGTATCGCTAGACTTAAACATATAAGTGCTAGGAAATGTGTGTATAGTAATGTTGTGTTTGCTGTAGTATCGCTAGACTTAAACATATAAGTGCTAGGAAATGTGTGTATATTAATGTTGTGTTTGCTGTAGTATCGCTAGACTTAAACATATAAGTGCTAGGAAATGTGTGTATATTAATGTTGTGTTTGCTGTAGTATCGCTAGACTTAAACATATAAGTGCTAGGAAATGTGTGTATATTAATGTTGTGTTTGCAGTAGTATCGCTAGACTTAAACATATAAGTGCTAGGAAATGTGTGTATATTAATGTTGTGTTTGCTGTAGTATCGCTAGACTTAAACATATAAGTGCTAGGAAATGTGTGTATATTAATGTTGTGTTTGCTGTAGTATCGCTAGACTTAAACATATAAGTGCTAGGAAATGTGTGTATATTAATGTTGTGTTTGCTGTTTTATCGCTAGACTTAAACATAGAAGTGCTAGGAAATGTGTGTATATTAATGTTGTGTTTGCTGTTTTATCGCTAGACTTAAACATAGAAGTGCTAGGAAATGTGTGTATATTAATGTTGTGTTTGCTGTATTATCGCTAGACTTAAACATATAAGTGCTAGGAAATGTGTGTATATTAATGTATTGTTTGCTGTTTTATCGCTAGACTTAAACATAGAAGTGCTAGGAAATGTGTGTATATTAATGTTGTGTTTGCTGTTTTATCGCTAGACTTAAACATATAAGTGCTAGGAAATGTGTGTATATTAATGTTGTGTTTGCTGTAGTATCGCTAGACTTAAACATATAAGTGCTAGGAAATGTGTGTATATTAATGTTGTGTTTGCTGTAGTATCGCTAGACTTAAACATATAAGTGCTAGGAAATGTGTGTATATTAATGTTGTGTTTGCTGTAGTATCGCTAGACTTAAACATATAAGTGCTAGGAAATGTGTGTATATTAATGTTGTGTTTGCTGTAGTATCGCTAGACTTAAACATATAAGTGCTAGGAAATGTGTGTATATTAATGTTGTGTTTGCTGTAGTATCGCTAGACTTAAACATATAAGTGCTAGGAAATGTGTGTATATTAATGTTGTGTTTGCTGTAGTATCGCTAGACTTAAACATATAAGTGCTAGGAAATGTGTGTATATTAATGTTGTGTTTGCTGTAGTATCGCTAGACTTAAACATATAAGTGCTAGGAAATGTGTGTATATTAATGTTGTGTTTGCTGTTTTATCGCTAGACTTAAACATAGAAGTGCTAGGAAATGTGTGTATATTAATGTTGTGTTTGCTGTTTTATCGCTAGACTTAAACATAGAAGTGCTAGGAAATGTGTGTATATTAATGTTGTGTTTGCTGTTTTATCGCTAGACTTAAACATATAAGTGCTAGGAAATGTGTGTATATTAATGTTGTGTTTGCTGTAGTATCGCTAGACTTAAACATATAAGTGCTAGGAAATGTGTGTATATTAATGTTGTGTTTGCTGTAGTATCGCTAGACTTAAACATATAAGTGCTAGGAAATGTGTGTATATTAATGTTGTGTTTGCTGTAGTATCGCTAGACTTAAACATATAAGTGCTAGGAAATGTGTGTATATTAATGTTGTGTTTGCTGTAGTATCGCTAGACTTAAACATATAAGTGCTAGGAAATGTGTGTATATTAATGTTGTGTTTGCTGTAGTATCGCTAGACTTAAACATATAAGTGCTAGGAAATGTGTGTATATTAATGTTGTGTTTGCTGTAGTATCGCTAGACTTAAACATATAAGTGCTAGGAAATGTGTGTATATTAATGTTGTGTTTGCTGTAGTATCGCTAGACTTAAATATATAAGTGCTAGGAAATGTGTGTATATTAATGTTGTGTTTGCTGTAGTATCGCTAGACTTAAACATATAAGTGCTAGGAAATGTGTGTATATTAATGTTGTGTTTGCTGTAGTATCGCTAGACTTAAACATATAAGTGCTAGGAAATGTGTGTATATTAATGTTGTGTTTGCTGTTTTATCGCTAGACTTAAACATAGAAGTGCTAGGAAATGTGTGTATATTAATGTTGTGTTTGCTGTTTTATCGCTAGACTTAAACATAGAAGTGCTAGGAAATGTGTGTATATTAATGTTGTGTTTGCTGTTTTATCGCTAGACTTAAACATATAAGTGCTAGGAAATGTGTGTATATTAATGTTGTGTTTGCTGTAGTATCGCTAGACTTAAACATATAAGTGCTAGGAAATGTGTGTATATTAATGTTGTGTTTGCTGCAGTATCGCTAGACTTAAACATATAAGTGCTAGGAAATGTGTGTATATTAATGTTGTGTTTGCTGTAGTATCGCTAGACTTAAACATATAAGTGCTAGGAAATGTGTGTATATTAATGTTGTGTTTGCTGTAGTATCGCTAGACTTAAACATATAAGTGCTAGGAAATGTGTGTATATTAATGTTGTGTTTGCTGTAGTATCGCTAGACTTAAACATATAAGTGCTAGGAAATGTGTGTATATTAATGTTGTGTTTGCTGTAGTATCGCTAGACTTAAACATAGAAGTGCTAGGAAATGTGTGTATATTAATGTTGTGTTTGCTGTTTTATCGCTAGACTTAAACATATAAGTGCTAGGAAATGTGTGTATATTAATGTTGTGTTTGCTGTAGTATCTCTAGACTTAAACATATAAGTGCTAGGAAATGTGTGTATATTAATGTTGTGTTTGCTGTTTTATCGCTAGACTTAAACATAGAAGTGCTAGGAAATGTGTGTATATTAATGTTGTGTTTGCTGTTTTATCGCTAGACTTAAACATATAAGTGCTAGGAAATGTGTGTATATTAATGTTGTGTTTGCTGTAGTATCGCTAGACTTAAACATATAAGTGCTAGGAAATGTGTGTATATTAATGTTGTGTTTGCTGTTTTATCGCTAGACTTAAACATATAAGTGCTAGGAAATGTGTGTATATTAATGTTGGGTTTGCTGTAGTATCGCTAGACTTAAACATATAAGTGCTAGGAAATGTGTGTATATTAATGTTGTGTTTGCTGTAGTATCGCTAGACTTAAACATATAAGTGCTAGGAAATGTGTGTATATTAATGTTGTGTTTGCTGTAGTATCGCTAGACTTAAACATATAAGTGCTAGGAAATGTGTGTATATTAGTGTTGTGTTTGCTGTAGTATCGCTAGACTTAAACATATAAGTGCTAGGAAATGTGTGTATATTAATGTTGTGTTTGCTGTAGTATCGCTAGACTTAAACATAGAAGTGCTAGGAAATGTGTGTATATTAATGTTGTGTTTGCTGTAGTATCGCTAGACTTAAACATAGAAGTGCTAGGAAATGTGTGTATATTAATGTTGTGTTTGCTGTAGTATCGCTAGACTTAAACATATATGTGCTAGGAAATGTGTGTATATTAATGTTGTGTTTGCTGTAGTATCGCTAGACTTAAACATATAAGTGCTAGGAAATGTGTGTATATTAATGTTGTGTTTGCTGTAGTATCGCTAGACTTAAACATATAAGTGCTAGGAAATGTGTGTATATTAATGTTGTGTTTGCTGTAGTATCGCTAGACTTAAAGATATAAGTGTTAGGAAATGTGTGTATATTAATGTTGTGTTTGCTGTAGTATCGCTAGACTTAAACATATAAGTGCTAGGAAATGTGTGTATATTAATGTTGTGTTTGCTGTAGTATCGCTAGACTTAAACATATAAGTGCTAGGAAATGTGTGTATATTAATGTTGTGTTTGCTGTAGTATCGCTAGACTTAAACATATAAGTGCTAGGAAATGTGTGTATATTAATGTTGTGTTTGCTGTAGTATCGCTAGACTTAAACATATAAGTGCTAGGAAATGTGTGTATATTAATGTTGTGTTTGCTGTAGTATCGCTAGACTTAAACATATAAGTGCTAGGAAATGTGTGTATATTAATGTTGTGTTTGCTGTAGTATCGCTAGACTTAAACATATAAGTGCTAGGAAATGTGTGTATATTAATGTTGTGTTTGCTGTAGTATCGCTAGACTTAAACATATAAGTGCTAGGAAATGTGTGTATATTAATGTTGTGTTTGCTGTAGTATCGCTAGACTTAAACATATAAGTGCTAGGAAATGTGTGTATATTAATGTTGTGTTTGCTGTAGTATCGCTAGACTTAAACATATAAGTGCTAGGAAATGTGTGTATATTAATGTTGTGTTTGTTGTAGTATCGCTAGACTTAAACATATAAGTGCTAGGAAATGTGTGTATATTAATGTTGTGTTTGCTGTAGTATCGCTAGACTTAAACATATAAGTGCTAGGAAATGTGTGTATATTAATGTTGTGTTTGCTGTAGTATCGCTAGACTTAAACATATAAGTGCTAGGAAATGTGTGTATATTAATGTTGTGTTTGCTGTAGTATCGCTAGACTTAAACATATAAGTGCTAGGAAATGTGTGTATATTAATGTTGTGTTTGCTGTAGTATCGCTAGACTTAAACATATAAGTGCTAGGAAATGTGTGTATATTAATGTTGTGTTTGCTGTAGTATCGCTAGACTTAAACATATAAATGCTAGGAAATGTGTGTATATTAATGTTGTGTTTGCTGTAGTATCGCTAGACTTAAACATATAAGTGCTAGGAAATGTGTGTATATTAATGTTGTGTTTGCTGTAGTATCGCTAGACTTAAACATATAAGTGCTAGTAAATGTGTGTATATTAATGTTGTGTTTGCTGTAGTATCGCTAGACTTAAACATATAAGTGCTAGGAAATGTGTGTATATTAATGTTGTGTTTGCTGTAGTATCGCTAGACTTAAACATATAAGTGCTAGGAAATGTGTGTATATTAATGTTGTGTTTGCTGTAGTATCGCTAGACTTAAACATATAAGTGCTAGGAAATGTGTGTATATTAATGTTGTGTTTGCTGTAGTATCGCTAGACTTAAACATATAAGTGCTAGGAAATGTGTGTATATTAATGTTGTGTTTGCTGTAGTATCGCTAGACTTAAACATATAAGTGCTAGGAAATGTGTGTATATTAATGTTGTGTTTGCTGTAGTATCGCTAGACTTAAACATATAAGTGCTAGGAAATGTGTGTATATTAATGTTGTGTTTGCTGTAGTATCGCTAGACTTAAACATATAAGTGCTAGGAAATGTGTGTGTATTAATGTTGTGTTTGCTGTAGTATCGCTAGACTTAAACATATAAGTGCTAGGAAATGTGTGTATATTAATGTTGTGTTTGCTGTTTTATCGCTAGACTTAAACATATAAGTGCTAGGAAATGTGTGTATATTAATGTTGTGTTTGCTGTAGTATCGCTAGACTTAAACATATAAGTGCTAGGAAATGTGTGTATATTAATGTTGTGTTTGCTGTAGTATCGCTAGACTTAAACATATAAGTGCTAGGAAATGTGTGTATATTAATGTTGTGTTTGCTGTAGTATCGCTAGACTTAAACATATAAGTGCTAGGAAATGTGTGTATATTAATGTTGTGTTTGCTGTAGTATCGCTAGACTTAAACATATAAGTGCTAGGAAATGTGTGTATATTAATGTTGTGTTTGCTGTAGTATCGCTAGACTTAAACATATAAGTGCTAGGAAATGTGTGTATATTAATGTTGTGTTTGCTGTAGTATCGCTAGACTTAAACATATAAGTGCTAGGAAATGTGTGTATATTAATGTTGTGTTTGCTGTAGTATCGCTAGACTTAAACATATAAGTGCTAGGAAATGTGTGTATATTAATGTTGTGTTTGCTGTAGTATCGCTAGACTTAAACATATAAGTGCTAGGAAATGTGTGTATATTAATGTTGTGTTTGCTGTAGTATCGCTAGACTTAAACATATAAGTGCTAGGAAATGTGTGTATATTAATGTTGTGTTTGCTGTAGTATCGCTAGACTTAAACATATAAGTGCTAGGAAATGTGTGTATATTAATGTTGTGTTTGCTGTAGTATCGCTAGACTTAAACATATAAGTGCTAGGAAATGTGTGTATATTAATGTTGTGTTTGCTGTAGTATCGCTAGACTTAAACATATAAGTGCTAGGAAATGTGTGTATATTAATGTTGTGTTTGCTGTAGTATCGCTAGACTTAAACATATAAGTGCTAGGAAATGTGTGTATATTAATGTTGTGTTTGCTGTAGTATCGCCCTACTTTGAAGCTGGAAGCGCGAGGACATATGTATATAATAATGTTGTGTTTATTCTAACATCCAGCGCTGTGGCGATGGGGTTACGAACGAAATTTCCAATCCCGCATATAGCGTGCCAAACACAGCTGCGGGCGATTTGGAAGCAGACCGCCTTGTACTGTTTTTAAACACTGTTATGATTTCCGGTCGTTCAGAAAGCTATGATAAATAACTGAACGTAATCGTGGGAGTCGACAAGCCGTCTTCCTCCCGCTCCGAAAGTTGAGGCTTCGATTCCGTGCTACGTCTTTCTGTTCACGAGTGCATTTTTCTCGGAGACACCTGGGTGTAGTCTCTGGAGCTAAGGAGTTGGTGCTTTGTGCGACGCTTTCGGCAGGCCACCTTGCGGAAGAAACCGAGCCATATAAGATAATACCGAGTGCAATGAAGTCGATCCTCTCGACTGCTATAACTTTTTAAGACTTGAAATTGCCATGAAATCGCAAACAGCCAAGCAATGTTGGGAATTCCTTCGGCGTCCTGTATTTTGTACTTGAATTTCAGTTCTCCTTTATATGTTTTGAAAATTTACTTACTGTGTTTGCTCAATAATTTCCTGATTTCTTCCTAAAACCTACCATTCACATTTCTTTAGTGAACATTTCAATTGTTGAATATTAAAATTATGTACATGTTGAGGGAGCCGGTCTCTCTGGCTGAGGGATTACACCACTTTCTCCGTAATCCCGTTTATCCACGCAGGGTCTCGCAGCGAGGCGAGAATTGGAAGCGGTTCGATCCGCGCTCGTGACTTGCGGGATAATGAGCCGGCCGCTCAGAAAGCAATGGCAAACTACTGAGCGGAATCTTGCCAAGAAATCAACATACAGCTGAAAGATGCTGATGTTGACAGCGATGTCCTGTAAAGGATATGCAAAACATATGTTGAGGAGGGGGGGGGGGGGGGGCATAAGAATTTCAGAAAGGCTTATGTGGGGCATAGTATAAAAAAAGGTTGGGAAACACTGTCCTAGATGGTCCACAGTTTCAGCTATGTTCAGAAAAGCGCAGATACAGCCACCTTATGCTCCACAGATTTTCCAGGTCAGGTGACTTGAAAACTACATAAACTTCTATCGGGTTGGTGAACTTGAATATTTGACTGTGTTTGAATTGGACTGGTATGTCATCAGTCGATCGTGGAAGTTGAATACTTGCACTTTGAAGAGAACTGATATGTCCCCAGTCGTTGATCGGGAACTTTGGTTACTGGAACTTTCGAAGAGGACTGGTTTCCCCTCACTTGACGAGGATAAGCACAAACAAGAAGGGTAGCTGTAAAGTAGTACAATCCAGGCTATACATCTGTACAATCCTGGTTCGCACTAATTCTAGGACAGACCTTACATCCTATATGAGACATTCAGATCATCTTAATCAGGTCTAGATTTATCTAGACATGCCCAGCAAGTTATTTTCCATTAGGAGATAGACAGCAGAAATTGATAACAGATTTCTATCATTTCATTCCTTTTCTCTCAATGGAGTCTGCCACTGTCTATCTGACTGCATAGGCTGGACACAGAACTTTAGGTCGAGTCCTCTGTCTAATGTAGATTAAGTTCCAACGATCTGGATTTTGACATTACAGGTCAATCCCGTTCAGTCATGCATCATAGTAAACTAAAATTAAGTTACTAAAATTAAGTTATCTCTATTCTCAAGGTTATGTATTCATAATTTTAAGTTATCTCTTAGAGTAGAGTTGGTTATATTATCAATAGTAAGAAAGAAATAGTTGCTCCTGGCCCAGTATGATTCTTTATATTTATAGGAAAGGAATCACGGGTAAAATAGACACGAGTCAATAGCACCCTGTATTAAGATAAGGTTAGGTAATATCCGTGGGAAATATTCCAAGGGAATCTAAAGTGAAGGTCTCCGGTGGGAAGTAACTATCTAATTTCTGATCCGAACAAGGGTCTTAAACAAGTCACTCGATGGTAGTAAAGATATAGCGATCATGTTTATCAAATTGGGTATTTACTATTGAGACCACCACAGATAGACATGCCTTGAAAAATCAAATCCAACGGTACCCCAATAATGCCTGTATGTCAGTTCTAAGCGGAGATAATCCCATTTGAGTGTCGGGATCTTAAAGCAAAATAATATTTAAAATTCCGCTCACTAAGCAGCTTTCCTTTGTGTCTCAGTCAAAGTGAGAGCTGCAATTATCAAAGTTTGGCTTCTAACTGCTATAACATTTTTGTTTCTAGAACATCTTAGCAACCATACATCATTGTCATCGGGGTAGCGAAGCCTAACTGCTCACCTCATTTATTTTTAGATATGAGGCGTCTCGACCTAATTAGCAATTAAAAGGGCCACTTTTTAATTACTAATTCATTAATTACCTTGCCCACTATTAATGTTTGCTTAGAAACCCGGCAAGATGTATAATTTATTAGGCGGAATATTACTTTCCTTTTTCGATGGGATGTGCCGCGACCTAATTAACAATTACAAATTGCCGCCAAGTAATTATTCATTAATTACTAATTATAGATGGCAAGGACAGTTAGGTCTTGCTAACCCGATCTCGATGATATAAGGTTGCTATGATGTTGGTTTAAAAAACAAAATGTTGTAGTAGCAAGAAGCTCAGTGAACGGATTCCTGAGCGTTTATTTATTCAAGTTCACGATACTCAATATCTCCGCATAGAATTGACATACAAGCTTCATTGAGGTACTGTTGGATTTGGTTTAGCAAAGTTATGTAGTTATGGTACTCATTAGTATATACCAAATTTGAAAAAAAAAAATGATCAAAATAATGCAATATTAACATTTACAAGTGTAGCCTCCACGCATGATGTCGCCGTGAAAATTCATTTTCTAAGAATGATGGGGGACATGAAGGAAGAAAAATGTCTCCAACATACACTACCATTGATTAGCAATAAAGAGAGACGCAAAAATACAAGACAAATGCTGCAGATTTAAAAATAATACACATCTAACAGTATTTTCACAATTACAGTTATAAATTGTTCTGCCAGTCAGTGCAAGATTGTTTCAAACGGGTCATAGATGGAGAAGAAAACTGACTTCAAAAATATATTCCGTCATGTTTAATGATGTTAAAAAAAGGAAAAGTACATAGATAATAGATAATTTATTGATTATCTTAAAATGTGTATTCTCGTTAACTTTAGTAGATCAAATTGCACGTTGTGAGTGTAAATAGTATACATGCTAGTCCTATTGATATGTGCGGCACCGCCCATTTGGATTTCCATTAACAAAGATTAAAAAAACATCTCCGCATAATTTTTGTTTAATTCTACCACCAATCATTGACTATCATCGGTCAAACTTTCCACATATATGTAAAAATGAATGCAGAATACGAAAATTCATCTCAAAATATCTGAGGACTTACCAGAACAGCCTAGAAAATTAAAGTACTTACCAAATGCCAAATAATTAAAATTATTTCAAAGACAACGATAATTTCAACCAATCCCTATGCACATAATGTTAGACTGACCTATTCTGCAGAAACTAAGATGGCGTTTGTTATTGTCACGTGATATTAGAATGAATGGATCCCATCAGAGACATGCATGGTGTTTTCATAGCCTCTCTTGGTGACACAATGAAGCCCTATGCGCAGGCGCGGAATATTATTTCCGGTTTACGATCTAATTGCCTTATCAAATGCAAGAGACAACATTGCAGTTATAGGCTTATTTCAGGCGAACGAAAGAAGAAGAAGAAGAAATGAAAGTAGTAGTACTCTATCACCTTCTTCAACTTATCCCGTGTAGGAATTCAAAGGAAAGGGTAGAATATAAGGAATACAGTGTTTTAAAATACATGACACCTACGTTATCAGTTATCAGTTATCAGTTGGGGTATCTTCATTGCACTCCGGACATGTCCATAGGTGCTCAGATCCTCCCCCCAGCATATGCATCAGCTTCCGGTGGCTAATAGTGCCAGTTCTGTGTTGGTTGACGAGGCGCTTTGTTTTCCCGATGTACCTCTCGCGTCTGGCTGTGCCGATTCTTACTCCCAGGTCTTTTATCCTGGACAGCGATGTAGAATCACTGACGTCAAAGTCCTCTGTTCTCGCCATATCTTTAAGGACGTTAATAACATCGGCACGATCCATGGGCTGGCCATCTACAGGGGGTGCAGAGCCAGCCAGTTTGTCAGCTCGTTCATTTCCTTCGACTCCCGCATGTCCCGGGACGAAGATGAAGGTGACTTTACGGACAACAGACTTCCGCAGCGATTCAGTCCACTGTCTACGTACAGATCCAGCTTCGACCTTCTGAATCATGCTCATTGAATCACTTAGTACACACACGTTGGTATAATGCTGTGATTCCAGCCATATGAAAGCCTGTGTAACTGCCATCACTTCCATCGTCATGCTGCTCGTGGTCATAGAGTGGGCACCACTGGATTCTTGAACGGTTCGGCCCGCTGAACGGGCTGTAAATGCCCACGCACTTCTCTGCTGCTTTACAACAGATCCATCTGTATAGATGAGCACTTCGGGGCTATCTGAGTGTTCATAGATGAGCGCGTTAACCTCTGCATTGACAGCGGCAGGGTTCTGCTCTCTGCACCGTCTGTCGAGTGTGATAATGCAGGAGAACGTGCACTTAAAAGCTGGAGGCACCGGCACCCATTCCTTGCCGGGGTTGATACTGGTAAGACTGCAGACCTGTCTGACGACATCTTCCGCTCGACCCATCCATGATTTGCCCCTCTTTAGCCTGTCACCCTTTTCTCTGAATATAGCGTCATGCAGAGGGTGCTGCTCATCTGCACTTATTTTTAAGTATGCACGAGCTCTCCAGATCTTGATCCTGTGTTCCATTGTCGGGAAGTCAAGGAGGTATCTCATTGCTACACAGCTGGTGTCTTTCGTGCAGCCCAAAATGATGCGCATGGCTTCGTTTTGTACCTTTTCAAGTCTTCCAATCGTGTAGGGCTGACAGTGAGGATGGCCAGGGCATACTCGATGCGTGAAAGCACAAGTCCTTGGAACAGAAGTATTAGCAGTCTTTGCTCGATATTGGCAGTCGCCATGACTCTCATTGCTGACAAACCTTTTCGAGCCTTCGTTATGACATAATCGACATGATCTCTGAAGGACAGGCTACGATCAAGCCTCACGCCAAGATATGTCATTGACTGGGTTCTACTCAAACTGCTCCCATCCATTCTTACTGCCGACAGGTCTGTGTTCACAATATGGTTGTTTAGTGAGAACCATGTAACCGTTGCCTTTGCAGGATTGACAAGGGCATCGGCATCAGCACACCATGAGGAAATTCAATCTAGTTCGCCCTGCATATCATTGGCAACCGCCTGTCTATCTCGACCCTGTCGATACACGAGGATGTCGTCAACGAATGACAGAGTCCCACCCCTCCCGTCCAACTGTTGTTCAGTGATCGGCACCGTATACACGTTGAATAGTACTGGTGACAGTGGTGATCTCTGCGACAATCCTGGACATATCGTTATCGGCTCAGAAGACCAACTCCCGCATCTTAGCACCACCTTCCTTTGGAGCAGAACTGCAGCTATCCATCGTACAAGGTGAGGGTGCACTTTCAGTCTGAGGAGGGTTTGCATCAAGTGCTCGAAAGATACTCTGTTATATGCGTCCTCTAAGTCTATGGCGGTCGCACATGTCTCTTCTCTGACCTGAAATCCTTCGTAAACATCTTGAGCAAAGACCGCCGCATTCAGCCATGACTCTTTGTTGCGTCTGTATCCTCCATCCAAGTGTGGGCGGGAAGCAGCCGAGCTGTTCCAAGTCCCAAGGAAGTCTGTGTGCTACAATTTTCTCCAGTAGCTTGCCAACAGTATTCTGCATCATAATGATTCTGTAGCCGCTTATCTTGGAATGGTCTTTGTTCGGTTTTGGCAGCGGCAGCAAGTAGCTGTGTAGCCATTCTTCTTTGACCTGACCCCTCTGGATACTGGTGTTGAATTCTCTGGCCAGTTCTTCCATGTCATCATCTGATATCACCAGTAAGTCACCATATCGGATGCCGTCTGGGCCTGGGGCGGTGTTAGGTGATTTCTTGAGCATCGCACGCAATATCTCAGCTGTGATTGTCCATTCTTAGTCTGTCCCGAACCTCTCGTACAACTGAGAGAGTGTCGTTGTGGTCCTCTGTCTGGCGGGCTCGTCTTTCTGGTCAGTCTGTTCTATGTAGCGTGCAAGAAGGGTCTTACCTTTATCCGCATCCGACTTTTTCCATGCGAGGTCTGTGCCTTGAAAGTCTGGAATACCCCTACGTTGTGCAGCACCGTTCATGCTCTTGTGGAGGCGCCAGAATGTCGTAAGAGATCGCTCGGAGCACACCTTCCTGCAGAACTCGTCCCATGTCTCGGCCTTGGCCTGTTTGGCACAGGATTTGAATAAAGTCGTCGTCCTATCGACCTCAGTCTTCAGGTTCGCCAACTCAACCTGTGGCATGTTAGCCTTTCTGGCCTTTTGCCAGTCTTTGACAGCCTGCCTCTTTCCCAGCCATGCCTTCTCGACCTCTCCATTCCACCATGGTGGCTGCAACCATCTTTCTTGTCTCCTGCGGGAGGAAGTTAGTTTTCTTCTTCTGATCTTGCTTATGGCGTCATGACCAGTGTTGTCGTACGGGAAGGCATTTGTCTTGTTTCTTTGACTCATGACCCTGTCTTTCTTGATCAGGATGACACAAGGGTAGTGGTCACTATCGTGGTATCCCAGTGTGCCACACCGGCACCTTAGTGCGATGGTTGGCGACACCAGAGCCAAGTCAATGACGCTGTCAGAGTCACCTGGTCGAGTGGCTATTCTAGTGACCTTCCCATAATTCAGACAGATTAGGGCACAGATGCCAGGGCGTCCTCCAGATCTTCTCCCTGTCTATTGGTGATGCAATTCCCCCATTGACTGCCTCTGGCATTGAAGTCCCCACAGTAGATGATATGCCTTTCATCCATATCGAACAAACTCTGCCATTGTCGCACGTCGACCTTCCCATTTCGCGCATAAACGTTCACGATTACAAGCTGCACTGGTGTCATTATTCTTAATGCCTGCACTTGCAGGGCATCACTGTTCCAGGAAGACATATCGATCTCAGAGACTAGTATGTTGTCGCGGACCAGAATGGCCTGTCCGAGGTGCCGCCTGTTAAAGAATCCCTGAAATCGCGCGACATTGACTGTTCCGTCGCTGAGCTGTGTTTCTTGTATGACTACAATATCGTTTCCGTAGAGTAGTTTTTCAAGAATGGGTCGGCGTTGACTAAATGATGCACAGTTCCGGTACAGTACTCGAACGTTTCCGATACCCAATCTGTCACATTTTAAACGCCTTCTGCGCGCGCCCGCCCTCTTAACACGTTGTGTCCTTACTGGTCGTCTGGTCGTCATGTTAGGCTTAACTATCGCCACCGGGCGCCGATGATGCGCCGAAGGAAGTCCGGGCGCGCGTGCACGAACTCCGTTGCACGATCCGAACTCCATTTCACCACGAAAAAACACTTAATCCATACACATTTCGGAAAAAACACGTTCCATTTTACGGGACGAAGAAATGTCCCGCCATCTTGCTTCAAGGGAACTCCATGACACCTACGTGTTTACGGGTAGGGCTTTAATTAAATTAAGTTTAACAAACCGAAACACTTTAAATAGAAACATACCGGTTTCCGACAGCCTAGATTCATCATTGTGAATCGGGTCAAGACGACTGCTAGAGTTTTGGGGTATTCTCCAATCAAAATTTAAAAGTGTCTCGTGCAACGATAAATCATGGACACAATCTGAGAAATAAGTCAGGTTGTGATATGCTCAGCGACTAAGTTATCAAAATGTTCAATTACCTTATTAGTGAGAATTTGACACAAAATTCATTATATTTTGGTAGCTTGAAACATCACGAAAGTTTGGAGAGAACAGTAATGAGGATGAGGGGGGGGGGGGGGGTCAATATCAGCCTATTAAGAGAGGTGTGAGAAAGGGATGTTTAATGTCTCCAGATCTTTTTTCCGATACAGAGAACATATTTTCAGAAATGTAGGAGATACAAATGGAATCATCATTCGGGGACGAAACATAAATAACAATAGTTGAGTTGAGCTTAGAACTGGCATCACTGCACTCAGGACATTTCCATGTGTGCTTCGTCCCCTTCTTCAACAGCCACCGAAGAATCACATTACTAATCGTTCCCATCGCTATCTGAATGAATGTTCTCCTGGTCTTCTCCCTCAGTTTTAAGATTCTACAAGAACCACTGCTAATCCCCTTCAATCTCATCCTTTCCACATACGGGTTCTCAATCTGTTCTTTCACCTTCTCCGCCTGGTTCCACGGGCGCACGGCCATCTTTCCCTTGTCTATAGACAATCGACCACTAATAGGTGCATTCCCTGCCAGCCTATCAGCCTGGCAAGGACACAAAATCCATAAAATTCTTACAATCTGTGACCTCTGAAGTGAGGCGAGCCATTCCACACGAAACATTCCTTTCTCCACTTTACTAAGCTTACTCCTTGAGTCCGTTATGAAGACAATGTGTGTTGCAGTGTTCTCTATCCAACGGAATGCCGCTGTGACTGCTTCCACCTTCATTTTCATGCTGGAGGTCGTAGCCTCATATGCTATACTCTCCTTTTTAAAGAACCCCAAGTAGCCTTCGCAATGAAACCCCAACCACTCCGCCTGTTTCGCACTACTGACCCATCAATGTAGATTATTATATCACCTTAATGTGTATTACTTTGGATCAGTTGTAACACGGCTTAGTGTTACTATTACATTTTGCCAGTACGTCCTGTCTGCTGCTAATTCAACCCACTCTTTTTTCACGATTGATGATCTCTAGATCACAAAACTGACGTATAGATATTTCCGCCTGTGCCATCCAGGACCTGCCTCGTCTTAGTCTATGACCCTTGACCATATCCATGGCTTCATGCAGGGGGTGATCCCTAATTGCAGCAACTCTCAGGTACGATTTGGCCTGAAGGACCCTATGCCTATCCACCGTTGTTGGTAGAGCCTATTGCAATTAAATGGTGTGTCCTTTGTGCACCCCAGAATCACAAGCATAGCCACATTTTGTATGCGCTCCAACCTTTCAAGCTGGCTCTTCGATACTGTCAATAGTCCCAAACCATACTCAATGACATACATTTTTAACTGCTGAAAGATATAAAGAGCCTGAAAGCTCTACCCAAGTTGCTTCCATCGCCATCAAAGCATTAAGGCCCCTCCCAACCTTCACCACCAAAGCCTCCAAATGATCTTGGAAAAAAAAACATACACCTGTCGAAGGTGATACCAGAGGAATTCAATTTACTCTCTCTACTAAGAGGACATCCATTCAATATAATACATGGGGCATCTGCCTTTACAATCCGGTTATCCAGGGAGTACAACACAACCGATGCCTTTTCTGTGTTTATAACGGCCCCTGCGTCCCTGCACCACTCTGTCACCCTGTTTACTGCCACCTGTAAATCTGCAACCAAACTTTCCCCCTGTCTGTACACCAGCACATCCTCTGCAAATGTCAAGATTCTACCAACACCCGGTGTCTCAATAGATACAACTTTGCTGGTTTAGACATTAAAGAGCACCGAGGACAAGGCAGATCCCTGTGGCAAACCAGGTGTAATTATACAGGGATCAGAAGTCCAGGAACCCATGCGCGGTGCAACCGTACGCTCATAATGGACTGCTGCAACCCATCTGACAATTCAAGGGAATTCCTTCATGGCCAACAGTGTGTATATTAACAGATCATACCTGACCCTGTTATACGCAACCTCCAGGTCAAGAGCTACCGGCGCTATCTCTCGTTTATCCTGGAAGCTCTCATAGACATTAAATGCAAAAGTTGCCGCATTGGCCCGTGTGTCCTTCCCAGGCCGATAAATCCCGAGCCCTTTGGGAAGCAGATTACGACTTTCCAACTATCGCTGGAGCAGATGCTACTGTATTGATTGTAGACGATGAGCAGGATCTGCAACAATTAATAGATGCGGTTGTGGCACACCGTGAACAACTAGGGTTAGAATTACATTTTAAGAAGACACAAATTATGGTTGTCACGGGACGCAGAGGTGTTTCCAAGACACCAGGGCCGGGTTATATACTGGCCAAGATCTATTGACGCGTCCTCGTCGAGCGTCCTGGGCAACAGGTCCCTTCGGGGTCCTGGCTAAAGTCAGTAGTATCGCCGATTCCTCCGAAGTCGGAGAGTGTCTGCCTGTACGGCAAGGAACCACCAGTCTGCACACCAATAAGCCAGACATGGGACAACGGATACTCACTCAAACCTCAGGTCCTGTATGACATCACATTGATGTTGGATAACAGGATGCCTTCATCCGGCATACAAGACTTCGCGTTGGAGCTCAAGTCAACGAACGCAAGCAAGCAAGCATCGTGGTCACTAGGAAGAACGAAATACCACAATGTAATATACAAGTAAATGGGAATTTTCTTCAATAGGTAATCGGTGCAATTATCTCGGAGCAGTAATAACATCTGATGGGAGATGCCTTGAAAAGATTAGAAAAAGAATCGACATGGCGAAAGATCCCTTTAGCAAGATGAAAAACATACTGACCAATAAAAAGGTGTCAATTCAAACGAGAAAAAGAGTGTTGAGGTGCTACATAGAGCCTGTACTTTTGTATGGGTGTGAAGATTGGACAATGAGCAGTCAAGCTGGAAAAAAAAACATCTGATGGCTGTGGAAATGTGGTTTCTGAGGAGAATGCAAAGAATACCATGGACAGACAGAAAAACCAACGACCAAGTACTACAGGAGACAAATGAAAATCGTAAATTGATTAGAGAAATTAGACGTAGACAGTCACATTTTCTGGACATTTTATGAGAAGAAATAAATTGGAGAACATGGTGACAACTGACAAGATCGAGGGGGGGGGGGAGAGAAAAATGGAAAACAGAGCAGTAAATACCTGAATGGCTTGACCATGTGGCGTGGTCGATACAAGAACACTGAGCTAATCCACGACTCTGGTGACCGAGTGAAATGTCGAACAATGACCGCCCACAATTGCCTGTATGGCACATGATAGATAGATAAGTTTGTTAAACTTAATTTAATTAGAACCCTACCAGTAAATCCGTAGGTGTTTTGTATCCTAAACCACTCTATGTATATACCTACCTAATACCTTACCGACTTGACAGGCGACAATTTTTATATTGTGCTTTAAAGAAGGCATAATAACCTCTCCATAGCATAATAACCTCTCCATAGCATGTGTTGCCCATGAAACATGCTCCCTCACTCGGCCTGCCTAGTTACACTAGAGGAAATGTAGCACCAATACATCTGGCAAAAGACAGTGGTGTATTTGGGTTCTATCCGTCGGATTTCAGGGCTTCATCATGAAAAAATATCCCTAGTTATTTCTTATATAGCCTTAGCAAAATACTCCGCTTGACGTCACAAACAGAATCCTGCGGGATACTATCCTGTGGATTATAGATCCCCCTCCTCCTTCTATAGCTTTAGTAAAATGTTCCTCTGACGTCACAATCCTCAATCCTGCAGGATGGCCTCTATATTCCTACTGATTATCGATCGTCCTCCGGAATTTTAAATCTAATGTTTGTTTTTTTTTTTTTTTTTTTTTTTTTATTTTATTGATTTTTTTTCTACCTTTGCCTGGACGGAGGTCAAGGGCGGAAGGCGAGTGGCGCAGAGTGATGCAGTGAACGTGCTTGGCAGGTCTAATGACTTAAGAGCGTTGGGTGCAACACACACACACACACACACACACACACACACACACACACACACACATATGTATATACTGGCACCTTGCCGTCTTGACAGACGTTAGTTTGTGCTTTAAAAAGGCATAATAACTTTTACCTATGACGGTAGCGAATGTGACTGATAAGGCCAATTCGCGCTGTAAATGTCCGTTCACAGTGGGTGCATGTGAACAAGTGGTCATTTCCACCATCATGCACCATCTTACGTCTCACAAGCTCGGTGTGTGACTTATCTGCAATAATTTTCTCCTATATCTTTATTCCATTTCTGATCTTTGCCCTCCATGCAACACGTTCAGCTGCGACTTGCTTCTAATGTGCATTATCAATGCCTGTATCAATCATGTCCCGCTTACACACATCTTTGTATCGTAGTAGAGGCCGACCCTGAGATCTCTTACCCATCTGTAATTCACCAAAAACGATGTCCTTTAGTATTTTACCATCATCCATCATCCTAAGATGTCCTATCCATCTAAGTCTACGAAGACTAACCATGGAATAAACCGTCACACAATCTGATCATTCCAATACTTCAGTATTTGTGATTTTGTCTTGCCACTTAATACCAAGTATTCTTCGCAGACACCGCATATGAAAGCTGTTTAAACGTTTCTCTTGGTGTGAGTAAGTTGTCCAGGTTTCACTGCCATGAAGAAGAGTACTAAGGACACAGGCTTGATAGACAAGGACTTTTGTTTTGGCAGTAAGCTTCCTGTTCTCCCAGACTCTTTTTCTTAACCTGTTCATTGTTGTTGCTGCCTTACCAATCCGGATGTTGATTTCCTGATCTAGGGATAATTTGCTATTTACCACTGATCCTAGATATGTAAAATGGTCTACCATCTCTAGTTCGGCGTCGTCAATAAACATTGATGGTACCCCATGTGCACCTTGTGACATAATCTGTGTCTTCTTTTTGCTAATTGTTAAACCACATTCAGAACAAGAATTGGAGAATGCAGATAGTAGACATTGCAATTCTTCCTCAGAGTGGGTCGTAAATGCAGCATCATCTGTAAAAAGCAACTCTCTGATCAGTACCCTCCTAATTTTGGTCTTGGCCTTCAATCTCTGAGCATTGTAGACACACACACACACACACACACACACACACACACACACACACACACACACATATATATATATATATATATATATGTGTATATATATATATATATATGTGTGTATAGAGAAAGAGAGAGAGAGAGAGAGAGAGAGAGAGAGAGAGAGAGAGAGAGAGAGAGAGAGAGAGAGAGAGAGAGAGATCGATTCTCCACGCGTGGACCAAGAAGAGATCTTAGAATAAATTGGACTAAACAGAGCTCTTAGAATAGCGTGGACCACGAAGAGATCTTGGAATAGCGTGGACCACGAAGAGATCTTGGAATAGCGTGGACCAAGAAGCAGACAATTACTGACTCTAAACAATGTCTGATAACGTCAGAAACATGTGGCATAAACAGCGTAATGTCATGGAAGCTGACATATTTTCTACATATTAACAACACAATGTATCCGAAGCTGGTGAGCAGGTCTTAGTCAGATGTGTCTGACCTACCGTATGACAGTAGACGGTACTACCTGCTCCGAATGTTGGGCTGCACTAACCGAATCCGAAACCCCACAATGTGCCAACGGTTTCGGGCGGAAGAGCGCACCTGGGAGTGTACAAGCCTTATCCTGGTGCGTGGAAATGCAACCTAAAGACAAAATGTCATGGCAGGGCAGTCCAGGCCCTAAGCATTGGTTGACAGCTGGTCTATGATCGAAGCTCCGACAGGCATACAGTTAGATCATTGCTTTGCTGATCCGGCAGCTTCTGCAGCTTGTCTTGTTCTAGATGTATAGGTGTTACCTTTCCTCTGGAGTGGAATAGGCAGGCCGATACAGGGATCATGCTGCAAGGGCAACACATAATCTCTATATTTTAGCCCAGGCTTCGTGCTATGGAGAGGTATAACTCCATCCATGGTCTTAACCGGTTTCGGAATCAAAGCGAGAGGTAGCAGTTACAGGGTATAAGTCCTTGTCAACTGGCGTAAATATGGGGCGCCACAGGTAGCCTCTGACGGTGGGAGACACCTGCAGGTGTCATTGATCAGCTACCGATCTTCTCAAGCTGGGCTGCCCCGGCCAATTCGATGCTGATCCGCTACAGCCTGCCTGCTTCAATGGGTGCTTGCGGCTATGACAAAATGCGAATCGCAGGCAGTAAAACCAATGCACCAGGTACTACTAAAAAAAAAATAGAAACCTAGGGCCACGGCATGCAAGCTGGAACCATGTGTCCAGGATTTTCCACTGACTTGACGAATATTGACTATGTGAGAAAAACGGCTGTGATTGATGTCGAACTTAACATTGATATTGCTGGCCTGCAGGAGACTCAACTCGTTGAGGACGTGTCACTCAGGGAAAAC